>JAPZIH010001122.1:272720-302436 GCA_027410445.1 Discoglossus pictus
TATTTTAGTATTGCAAGAATGCAACCTTATATTTGTTAGGTTTTCTTACCACAGTATTTTTGAATGTGTTACTGAAACGTGTATAATCACACTATGCTTTTAAGGAGAAGAGTATATTTGCACTTATGTATACTTTAATGTTGGTCAAATATTCAGATGTACATTTCTTTTTTTTTTTTTTCAATAAAATGTTTCTAATGAATGCTGAGTAGAGATGTTATCACTTTGTGTGTGTCTTATGGAAATATGGACTTAAAGGGTTATTTTATGAATTCAGTTTTTTTAATAGTTTAAGCCATGGCTGTGTAACACAGCAGCGTAACCACACTTGCATACTTATGACAAAAAATAAAATATGATTTAAAACAAGATAAAAAATATTTTTCTGATGGGGTGAAATAGTGGAGTTAATAAGTCCACATCCTGCAAAATTGCATGCAGCCAATTTATCATATATAGCAATATTTAACCCAGGTTTATAAATATGCTTCATAGAACATGAAAAGCTAAAGTGACACAGGGGAGGGTCTAAAATGGTACAACTTAAAACTATAGGTAATAACAAGTACTTTATTACATTTTTAAAAAAAATGCTACAATAAATGAATTTTGGAGTGAGCAATTTTTAGCTCTTTGTCGTCTTTCTCAACCAGTCACAATTAATGGGCCTCATTCAAATGCGATTTGGCCAATTGAATAGGGCTCTATATAAGCACAAAGTATATTTTTTTACAGAAGTTTTTCGTTAGTGAAGACATTGCTTTTGGATAGAAGTTCACTTACTAAAAACGTCTGTAATAAAGTATGCTATGTGCTTATATAGAGCCCTATTCAATTGGCCAATTCGCATTTGAATGAGGCCCAATATCTCCTAAAAACTAGAGATTTTTAGCAATAGTTACTGATTAGTCCTAAGAATCTGAATCCATTGTCTTTAGTGCAAGTTATCTGTAAAACAAAAGATAGGGTAGGCTCAAACCCTATTACATACCCAAAGTCTGCTTAAACTACTCCATAGTGAAATTTCCCACTGCGCTAGTAACACTTCGCATTTCCTATACTTGTATCTTGTTATGCATAGGGCCTCATTCAAATGCGACTTGGCCAATTTAATAGGGCTCTATGTAAGCAAAGAGCATATTTTTTTTACAGAAGGTCTTCACTAACAAAAAACTTCTGTAAAGAAATATGCTCTGTGCTTATATAGAGCCCTATTCACTTGCCCAAATCGCATTTGAATGATGCCCATAGTGTGTAGAGCTAATAACCCAGGGCCTCATTCAAATGCTATATAAGCACACATCATATTTTTTGACAGAAGTTTTTAGTTAGTGAACTTCTATCCAAAAGCAAGGTCTTCACTAAGTAAAAACTTCTGTAAAAAAACATATGTTCTGTGCTTATATAGAGCCCGATTCAATTGGCCGAATTGCAATTGAATGAGGCCCCCAGTCCCATGCAGCACCCCTTGCAGACTTGCTCTGAATCTCCATAGAAGATAACGCAGGTACATGGAGAGTCACTAGTCTCCCTGGTGGTTTACAGATTAGTGCTTCTGCATCCCATATTGCTGTCTATATTTATTTTTTGAAGCCCTATTTACATTGTACCAATATAAACTGTGAATTGCCAGAAGTCTCCTGTTTCCTGTCTTCCCCAGGTCCTATTAATAAAGCCTGATGCTAAATAAGAAGTGCTCCAGATACATGTGAGGGCTCAAAGTGTCACACAACCTCCTCAAGACAAGCAGGGATATTGTACATTGCAATACTAAATATTTACAATTGTATACAGTCTTACATATGTGAAAATAGTGTGGCATTCAATGTACACATTTTTTTTTAATATTTAATTAGTGGTAACTCCAGAAAAAAATAGTAATAAATGTCCATATTTACGGAACAAAAAACAAAAATGTTTTCATTGGGAGATAAAATCTACTTGTAAAGGAACTGTGCAATATATCATACATATCCAGACAGAACTATAAAGAAAAATGGCACTATTTTTGCTATTTAAAACCGTACTAATGTTATACATAATGTTTATTGATCTTGTTCTGATATTTGTCTGCAACTGAATGCACTGCTACCCATCCTCTACAAAGCATGGGACTCATTCAATTGCGATTTGGCCAATTGAATAGGGCTCAATATAAGCACATAGCTTCTATACAAAAGAAAGATCTGCACTAACTAAAAACTTCTGTAAAAAAAATATTCTCTGTGCTTATATAGAACCCTATTCAATTGGCCCAATCGCAATTTAATAAGGCTGTAATTTTGGACAGTATTCTCTAATCTACACAGGAGCTGCATACTGCTTTGCAAAAGGCTGACATGATCATATGCTGTGGGAACCCAAAGAAAATTAACCCTATAACATAGCATTTAAAGGTAACACAGTTTGGAAATAGATGAGTTTTGTAACACTTTCATAGCAGGCCACTGTTTCCACAGTGTGGATCTCATCAGTGTGGATCTCATCAGTGTGGATCTCATCAGTGTGGATCTGGTTGCAAAAGACTACTTGCAACAAATTCATTAAACTTATGGTGGGCAAAATAGTAATAAATGTATTTTACTTGACCAAAACGCAATATGCTAGACTTAAGGGCAGATAAGAACCAAAAAGCCCATGGGCCTGATTCAATTGCCCAATTTGTAAATTTATACACAATTAAAATCACTCTTAATATTGCTACATATTCGTCAAATATTACTTATTGGCACTAATGAATTTTTAAGTCAATAGAATGCATATAAACATTTACTGTATAAAAAATAAAATAAATGTTTGACTTCAAGATATTTGCAAGTAGCTAATTGAATTGGACCCCATATATGTCCAATCTATTTACTAAAATCTTGGGCCCTCATTCAATTGCAATTTGGCCAATTGAAATAGGGCTCTAAATAAGCACATAGCTTCTATACAAAAGAAAGATCTGCACTAACTAAAAACTTCTGTAAAAAAAATATTCTCTGTGCTTATATAGAACCCTATTCAATTGGCCCAATCGCAATTTAATAAGGCTGTAATTTTGGACAGTATTCTCTAATCTACACAGGAGCTGCATACTGCTTTGCAAAAGGATGACATGATCATATGCTGTGGGAACCCAAAGAAAATTAACCCTATAAACATAGCATTTAAAGGTAACACAGTTTGGAAATAGATGAGTTTTGTAACACTTTCATAGCAGGCCACTGTTTCACAGTGTGGATCTCATCAGTGTGGATCTCATCAGTGTGGATCTCATCAGTGTGGATCTGGTTGCAAAAGACTACTTGCAACAAATTCATTAAACTTATGGTGGGCAAAATAGTAATAAATGTATTTTACTTGACCAAAACGCAATATGCTAGACTTAAGGGCAGATAAGAACCAAAAAGCCCATGGGCCTGATTCAATTGCCCAATTTGTAAATTTATACACAATTAAAATCACTCTTAATATTGCTACATATTCGTCAAATATTACTTATTGGCACTAATGAATTTTTAAGTCAATAGAATGCATATAAACATTTACTGTATAAAAAATAAAATAAATGTTTGACTTCAAGATATTTGCAAGTAGCTAATTGAATTGGACCCCATATATGTCCAATCTATTTACTAAAATCTTGGGCCCTCATTCAATTGCAATTTGGCCAATTGAATAGGGCTCTAAATAAGCACATAGCTTCTATACAAAAGAAAGATCTGCACTAACTAAAAACTTCTGTAAAAAAAATATTCTCTGTGCTTATATAGAACCCTATTCAATTGGCCCAATCGCAATTTAATAAGGCTGTAATTTTGGACAGTATTCTCTAATCTACACAGGAGCTGCATACTGCTTTGCAAAAGGCTGACATGATCATATGCTGTGGGAACCCAAAGAAAATTAACCCTATAACATAGCATTTAAAGGTAACACAGTTTGGAAATAGATGAGTTTTGTAACACTTTCATAGCAGGCCACTGTTTCACAGTGTGGATCTCATCAGTGTGGATCTCATCAGTGTGGATCTCATCAGTGTGGATCTGGTTGCAAAAGACTACTTGCAACAAATTCATTAAACTTATGGTGGGCAAAATAGTAATAAATGTATTTTACTTGACCAAAACGCAATATGCTAGACTTAAGGGCAGATAAGAACCAAAAAGCCCATGGGCCTGATTCAATTGCCCAATTTGTAAATTTATACACAATTAAAATCACTCTTAATATTGCTACATATTCGTCAAATATTACTTATTGGCACTAATGAATTTTTAAGTCAATAGAATGCATATAAACATTTACTGTATAAAAAATAAAATAAATGTTTGACTTCAAGATATTTGCAAGTAGCTAATTGAATTGGACCCCATATATGTCCAATCTATTTACTAAAATCTTGGGCCCTCATTCAATTGCAATTTGGCCAATTGAATAGGGCTCTAAATAAGCACATAACATATATTTTTTAAGAAGTTTTTAGTTAGTAAACATCTATCCAAAAGCAAGGTTTTCACTAACTAAAAACTTCTTTAAAAAAAATATGCTATGTGCTTATTTAGAGCCCTATTCAATTGGCCAAATCGCAATTGAATGAGGGCCTTGGCATTATTAAACCTCAGGATATGATTATCCCAGACATTCTCACCTTCTGTAAATGTGTATGTTCCTAACTCTTTCTCTGGAAGGCCTTTCCACTACTCTGCACAGTAGTATTTCCTCATATTACCTCCAAATCTTTCATCTAATTTCCTGAGGATGCTATTGCATTTTTCACATGGCACACAGGCATTGCAACCCCTGTGAAGCTTAGTGAGAGTAGGGGATTGTCACTTTAAAAATAAAAAGTGCAGTATTGCATTTGCTGATTTTGTGTCATATCTTTGAAGTGGAGATTACAATACCATTTGGTTATGTGAACCTTATCTGTGGATATTATAAACTATTTTGGATCATTGCGGGGAGCTGACTGTATATTTGACTGGCATACAGGAATCCTTTGTGGATTAAATGTTCTTTACTTCATCATTCAATATTTCTTCTTGGTTCACTGGAATCTATTGTGGGGTCGTAGAGAACATATTCTTGTTATATAAAATGTAAAATAAAAGATAGTAATGTTTAATCCAATGCAGTATGAAGAGCCTACATAAAGAAATATTTAACACAAGACAGACTTACAGACAGACTTAACACAACAAACATATTGAATATTAACAGAATAATTCCTCTTTTGAAGTACTTTTAAATCTGGTAACATACATTTTCACCCTAGTATAGCACATGGGTCTTCATATAAAATATCCTAAATGTATATCAGCAGAATCAAATTTGGTTATGAAATTATTATTATTATTATTAACTTGTATTTGTATCGCGCCAACATATTCCATAGCGCTGTACAGTGTATAAGAAATGGAAAAATACAATATTAACAAAAGCACCCTACACGATTAGAAACTCGCTACTTACAATCTAAAGGGAATGACCTTCAATAAGTATTTGTATATACATGTCTATAATGCACTGTAAACCTCTGCATTATTATTAGTATTTGTATCTGCATGGCACTATATTAATATTGCTATATATGCACATCTTTGCTAATAGGAATCTGCAATTCTCTGTTCTGAGTTATTATTTTTTTTAAATATAGTCTGTACTTATAAATATCTGCAATGTAATGCACCATATTTTAGTATGCGTTTGCAGATGTGTATTTGCACTGCTCTATCATTATTATTGCATCTGAACAGTTATTCAAAAGGGCTTACAAAGTCCAGCACTGTCATTAGTATTTATATCTAAAGTTATATTTGCAAGGGTCAGCAATGCATTCATTGGATTTAATAATGTTCAGGGAAAAATATCTTCCATAATAAGAGATATTAAAAAAAAAAATAGTAGTAGTGATGAGAAGTGGGAAGGTGAAATACATATGGGTAATATCTACTATAGAGAAAGGATAATAGCTAAATGGAATGGTATCACACCGGAAATTAATTAAAATGTGCCTGTTAAGCAAAATGCTATACTGAGAATCAATTAAGCCAAACCTCTAGGTAGACAGAATGGGTAGGGTAGATAGACATTCTGGTTCATACCTGCTGTCAGATCGTTTATAACAACCCCCTGGATCAATTAACCTTTGCAGGGTCTGCATAATGCTTTGCTCAAGGCTGCAGTAGGAAATTCACCATTTCAGCAGTACACGGCCTGTGATGACTACTGACAAGGCAGCAAATCTAGGGCCACATTCAATTCGAAGCCTGCAACTCGATCGTAGACAGTCGATTGTCTGCGGGTGTGCTGGAGGCATCGGTTGTCTCCGATTGCGATGCTATTCTATTACTCAAGGCCACAATTACGGGCCCCAAGCCAAAACCATAAACCATGCACTGGTTCAGCGCACTTCATGGCAGGAAAATGATCAATTCAGAAAGCCCGTAACCACCCATTTCGAATCAGCCAATAGAAAATAAGACTGTCATTATTATGTCAGTAAAACATGGAGGTTACATGTCAATCAATTAGGTTTGGCGGTCCGATATGTGCTCAGACTGGCAAAGACCTCCCGAAAAAAATATTTGAAAATTGAATGCCAACACTAAGTTCTATTCCATGTGGGTGGGCCTGATATGTATATATTTAACCCCCGATATTAAACATAAAATTAAAATCGTAAGATCCTGCCGATATTGACCGGGCTTGAGACTGGTTGCAATTAATTCTAATGTCTCTCATCACTTCTCTCCATTATTTAACAATGCAGTATTGGAGATTTTATTTGCATTTAACAGTGCTACGAATAGGTGTTTAGACCCCCCTTGCCGTGGTCACTCTCTAGCAACTAGTGGTGGATTTTCCCATTCCTTTATTTGCCATTTACAGGTGTGAATACAATTTGCGGGCTTGGGGAAACTGAGCAATTGAATAGCGATTTGCGATTTTAGTCTTGCGAAAGTGAAAGAACAAAGGCTTCTGGAGGCTGTAAGTTGCAAAGTTAACCATCAACATTTTTTCAAGCCCGTAACTCGGAAGCCTTTCCAAGCCCACAAAAAGACAGCAATTGAATAGCAAAATAGCTTGTGACCACACTTACGGGCCTCCGGATCTCACGAAAGCTCAATTGAATGGGGCTCCTAGAGTCCTGATAGTCTGAACACTAATAGACTGAGTTACTTTAATAGCAACTGGAATATTTTTGTTTAAAAAGTGTTTTGTGATAACAAGAAATCAATTTTTTTAAATAATAAATATTACTTACAGGGTAACATTTCCCTTTTAGGAGTCATGTACAATCAATCCATAGTTCAGACAATGACCAGTCATTATACTCATTTTGCTTCCATGTACTTCTATTAAAAAATTCACATTATCAGAAAAAAAGCAAACTGGAAATAAATTACACAAAGGGTGTGGACTACAGTTTCCATGCAACTTGGCATTTGAAATAAAGAAATATACAATGGTTAGAAAATGACAGATTTTGGTTATTTTTGTAAAATTCAATTTGATTTCTTGTTATTTTTAACACCTGGTATAATTTACATAGAAAATACTAATAAATGAAAACTATGCACCAGGGACAAGAAAGAAGGTCGCCAAATGTTCCAGGATAAAGTGATAATAACCCCATTCAGGGTATTTCTATAGGCCACACATTAGTTTAATTGCAGTAATTATAACATTAACACCATTGATATTACTAATAATATATCTATTTATATATGGTTCCACGATGGAACTCTTGACGTTTAAACAACAGGATCTAAGTCAAAATCTTTAAAAACGTGGATAAATAATACAGTTTTTACAGAAAGGTTTGTAATACTAAACTGATGATGACACTCAAACACACAGTGTGAACAGATACATATTTATTCTATTTGGCATAGAGAGGCTTCATAGAGTGACCAAGACAGACTGTTCCAAAAAACTAAAAACAGCAGTAAGAAATTTGGGCCTCACTGAAGAATTTCTTCATTCTTTCTTTTTTTGCAGAGTGAGGTATAACTTATAATGATGCCAACAGCAGTCAATCCATCAAACAAATAAACATTGGAAGAATAAAATTATGCCATGGAATATGCCCAAAAAGCACTTTAAATCTCACATGCAGTTAAGGTTTATATAAAAACATTCTCCTTGGCAAATCTAGAGCAGCAGAGATGAAAACATAGTTGGGGAAATGGACTTGCTCATATATAATATATATATATATAAATAAATATATATATATATATAATATATGCAAATTTCAATTTATATTTTCCCCACTCTTGGTTAAGAGTGGCTACGAGGGGATCTAAGAGAAGGGCCAAAGATAAATTACCCCATTGCTGTGTTTTCTGTGGAGCCTATTTATCATCGTAGGCGAGGATGTTTAACTACACTTTTTAACCCCTCTTTTAACCCCTTTGAAACTCCACTATTTCTAATGCACAGTCTCATAAAATTCTGTATTTGTATAATTTCTGTAAGCTTAAGAATAGGTCTGTGCAATCTTAGGTATATGTTTAAACTATATTTTGTTGTTTACTATAACCTTTGTATAGTGTTACAGAATAAGGGCCCCATGCTAATCGCACGGTGTAATTTGCCTTAATATAAATCGGCTATGGGATATTTTTTTACTTTATGTTGCACGTTCATGTTAATCTTTTCACTCATAAAATTACGGCACTCAGCCCACATCCGTAAATCCTGCCTTTTCCGCAACAGGTTTCAGGATAGGAAGTATGTGTTCACTCAGTATATTATACCAAACCAAGCTTTACGGATGAGAAACGGCTATAGGAACCAACAAAAAATGAGAACGTCAGGATTATTATAATGAGTGAGAACAAGCGCTGTAACTGCGTCAAGAAACCATTATACATTATATAAATATATTATTCATTATTTTTTTGTATTTTGTGAAAATAAACTGTTGTGACAATTGTATTTATGGATTAAATATATATGAATGTGTTTATTTTGTGTTTATATATTATATATAGACAATGCATTAGAGTATTTGTTCCTAGGCAACGTTGTTTCCTGATATGTATTAACCCCTTAAGTACTTTCTGGCTTTGTCATGCCGCAGCGACTTGTTGCAGGTCTCTCGCAATGTTTTCAGGATGGGGGAATAACATAGTGAGGTAGGATTTACTTTGTTGCTAATCCACCTGTAATTGCATTAGAGGGGATTAGCATAGGGCCCTAAGTTTGAGCTTTACCAATAAACAATAATAATAATTTAATAAGCACTTGTGATATGAGTAGCAGCAATAATATAAAGATGAAATTCAGGATAAGTAAATAAAAAGTGCAGCATAACATACCTGAATGGTAACATAACTTCTAACCAAGGTATATATTGACCCTTTGACTAATCCACACTCCCTGCTCAGCAAAGGGAAATGGACTGTACATTACCTATGCATATTACCTCATCTCTCATGATGATTTTATTGCAAATGTGTGCTTTCAAAACTTTAATGATAAATATGTCACTGACAACTGACAGGTGCGAAATGCGTATGGTGTTTCCTAATTACCATCTATACAAGCAAGTATTTTATTCATTTTTTTTTCATTACATTTTAATATATTTTATCAAATCTTGTTTTGTGGACCTTTTGAGAAAAATTATATATGAAAAAAATGTCCAATTGAATATTTTCTTCTACCCTATTTTATGCTTGAGTTTGTGAATTGCAATTTTCTCTAGGCGCCAAGGATGGGGTTAAAGAGCCTGTAGACGCTGCCCAGTTAACTCCATTACTCGAGTTTCCCTCATCTGTGTTTACTTTCCCTGTCATATTTCAACAATTACATTTTATAAACAAAATTTGTAAGAGTATACAAACAGTTTGGAATTTTGGTCATAAAAAACTCGGCCTTCTTTAGTGAATATATAAAATCTCTTTCATTAACAACAGCACAGAACTGGGTGGTCCACTTGATAGTCCACAGACTGCAGCGTCGAGTCCGTGGGAAAAATATGCAGGGGAAAATCCAAATTTACCTGTTGCTTTTTAGCAAATGTGGACTAAAAGTAGGCACCATTTTGAAACCCTTTTTTTCAGATTAATCTACTCTTGATGTAGACATAAAACGAATAAATCCATGGCTCACAAACTACCACTAATCTGCTCATGCAGGCCAAAATTTTTCACTGAAACTCTGAACTACTTCAACTCGAAATGAAAACAAGTATGTTTGTGTATTTTAGGAACTGTGTCTTAAAGGGCCACCTACGTAGTCCACATCACAGATAGACCCTCAGACACAGTGAAGGCAGACAGATGTATATTTTGTATACTGACTAGTTTAGAATCATATTATATCAAAATCAGTTTTTCTAATCTCATTTAATGAATATTTAAAAAATGTAAATAAATATACCAATAGAAATATGAGGAATGTCATTATTGTACATACCGTGTTACATATTTGGCACTATTCTTTTATCTGTGAAATGTTTATCACAGATTTTTGCATTTCAATACATTTTTTTTTAAAAAAAAATAAAATAAGACAAGAGAAAAAAAAGATAAAATTAGAGACATTTCCATACAATTGTGGCAAAAACAATTGATTTCAATAACCAAAGATTAATTTTAAATTAATTCAACACTGAAAAAACAATAAATACATGGTATACACATACATAATCCAAACCGCTAAATTTTTCCACTAATGCATACTAAAAGAACATGAAAACATTTTCTTCTGCCGATCACGTCACGGATCAGACATTAATTAGTAAATTTAAATCAATATTGCTCATACATAGCTAAAAAAAAATCTAAAAATGTATATAGAATGTCATACATATATATAATGGGTTAGTTTGATATATACAAGCGGAGTAAAAGAAAATAGACGTCTCATATTAGTGTTGTAGTGAAGTATAAAATCATGACTAGTAGACAGTTTTGTATGGATGGATTAACCATATTCAAATAATTATCAATTTTCTGCTTCATGCTCTCTCAATGTTATATAGGGCCATATTCTATTAGCTACTTGCAAATGCCTTGAAGTCATATATTTGGCAATTTTTTTAATTAATGTTTATATGCATTCTATTGACTTAAGAATTCATTAGTGCCAATAAGTAATATTTGCCGAATATGTAGCAATATTAAGAGTGATTTTAAGTGTGTATAAATTTACGCAATAGAATAGGGCCCATAGTATATAACACCTTGGATTACAAAGCAGATAAGAAGTTGATTACACAGTATCCTAATTACTATCCACTAGAGCAAGTTTTAACCCATTTGCAGCAGGGTGCAAGATCAGAATCATGAAGTTTGTGAAATTCTGGAATCTTGCCTATAAACAAACAGAATCATTTAACTATATTTGTTTTATTTTCATGATGTTTTTCAGCTATTGTAGAGGATGCTTTAGAATTATAGGTGGGTATATATTTATATTACTAATATTTAATATTAAAGTATTTGCAGCGTTTTATTTAAATAAAAATAATGTTCTACATAGGTTTTGATTTATGTTATAATTTAGTATTAAACAATACATGTAACCTGAACACATTTTTAAGCTATGTTGAAGAAACAGAAGCAGTGCACTGAAAAACAGGGTAAGAAAGGTAGCAAGTGAAGGCTGTATAAAGAAAGGCAGGAAGAATATAGGAAGACACATTTATTGTTCTAGTCTCCAAAGCTCAGATGTGAGTATTAGGATTAGTGACTTTTAAAACTGCAGTTGTACTGTAAGATAACATGAAAAGCTTCACAAATTGTTTCAATTAAATGTCTGTTAAACCATTTACTGTAACATAAACCAGAAGTACAGCAGCAAAACTCGGCTGGAACTACAGGACTGCAATATAAGAAAATCCACTAAACTTGCTCTTTTTTATTGTAAAGAACATATGCAATACAATAGTGGCAGATGTACATTATAAGAAAATAATAGCTCCTAATTTAAAGGGCCATTGAAGTCAGAATAAAATGTCAGTTTAATTAATACTCTACTTTTATTGTAATAATACATCATTTTAATAAAGAGATGACCCTACACATGTTTAGGTGAGATCATATTGCTATTAACTATCCTCTCTTGATAACAAAAGCTTCATCTTGCTAGTGCAACATGTGCACACAGTCGCTTTATCCTGTGTATGTTACATGTTCTTTTCATGTCACTGAATACACAAATAAAATACAAGGGACTGTGCATGCTTAGACCCAAGTGGCAGATAAATCTGCAACTGCAGCATTGGCAAGATGAAAAAGAGAACTCTTAGTAGCAAAATGGCTGCATCCATAGTGGAAAATGTACTCAATCACAAATTTGTAATGTAATCTCTTTCACTTAATAATGAATTATTACAAGAAAATATGTTAAAAGAGGAATATTGATTAAACTGTTATTTTTTCTACTTGCGATTGGAAAAAGTCAATAATTATGTAATTAATTGTATTAGTTGTTGGATATTTTGGACTGTAAATGAGTGAATTATTTGTACTCCCAAGTCATTAATGATCAGATATTTCCTTTCAAAATAAAATAGTAATATATGAAATACAAATCATAAAAAGCAATAAATGTACTTAATGCATAGACTCCTGATCCTGGGGGAACAGGAAAACTAGGGATATCATAAAAATCTCTTTAGTGGGAAGACTAAGCTAGCAACAGGAGGCTAACTGACTTGGGAATCTTGTGATTTTAATGTCAGTGAATTGGCATATTACAGAAATACATTTATAGCAAACACTGCACAAAAATAAAAATCACATATATAGTTGTGAGCGTACGAGTTGTTGCTAACGCTTGCGGGCTCGCGTAGCGAGGGCTGCGGGCGAGGGCCTCAGTTGCTGGCATGGAGCGCCAAAGGCGCTACTTGCCAGCAACTGCGACCCTCGCAAACTTTACGTCGCAACGCAAACAACACGACACACCAACTACAACCCTCGCAAACTTTACCTTGCAACGCAAAAAAACATACGAGACACGTTACCACACATTACGACCTCGCAAAAATCGGACTCAACTCGGGAACATGACAAAATTCAAAACACAATAAAAACACACACCATATACATAAAAAGCTTACCTACAGCATGAAGAAGCATCCAGGACCTCAAAAAAACAACTTACCCCTTCATTAACATAAAAATAAAGAGTTTAGACACTAAAAAAATCCCTAAGCGAGAGAAAAAATGGCCGCCGAACAAAACGAAACGAGGCTAGCAGTCACTCTAAACCACGCAAAGCACCACAAGAAACTCGCAAAACACAACAAACGACTTACGGATATTCCGCGTAAGACGCATACCACACATATACTCGCCATTTTACGCCAATGCGGAAGTACACGAGCTACGCTAACGGTTTCTTCTCGCGCACGCACACTATTACACTGCACACATTCATCACGCTTACACAGCAGCTCCACACATCTAATGCTGCAGCAACCTCAAAACAGATTGCCAGCTCTTCAACACAATGCTTCAAAATAGGTAAAGTATATTAATTGATTAATGGATTATATATTTCATTATTATACACCAAACAGCATTAGCTCCTTACAATTCATTGCCGTCATTTTTTGACTGGCAATTCTCTAGTCTGAATAATAATTTTAACACTAGCAAACTTTGGACACAATTCTTTAGGTTTCTCATGGGCTGTGGAGTGGCTCACAGCATTGTGCATCATCAAATATTAGTGAGTTTTTGCCTTTGTAACATAAATCTTACAGTGTTTAGAAGAAATGTCACCTGTGCTTACATAAAATAGGGAAAATAAATTTAGTGCACATTGCTAGACCAATAAAAAGTGAATTGGAGATTCCCTGCTCTCTCACATGTGCTTTGCCCAAGGATATCACCAGGGGATCAGACGCATGAATTAACTTCAGGTTTTAAAGGCACAGACATTAAAATGGAGCTACTCTATAACCTTAGTATCATAAAATGTCTTGTCTGTGACTTAGGAGTCTACAGAATCTCCTAAAACTTAATTCCAATAGAGTTATTACAATTCCTTTTATTTAATGTGAAACAAAAACGGTGCAATTAGAAGAATCTAGTGTTTTAAAGGGTTTGATATCCAATGTATCAGTCCAGGAAGGTATTATTTGACAAGCCTAAAAATATTAAAGGAACGATGTAGTCCCAGATTCTCTATAATACATTTAAATAGGCAATTTGAAACATTTATAATAAAAAAATGTGTTAATTGAACAGTTTGAAGTAGATAAGAAATTGCATTACATTAATACAGCATAGCTTCATATGAATGTGCTTGCACTACTTGTCTGACAAGCTGAGACAAAGGCTGATCAAACACTTGCTATGTGCTTCAGTAGAGTTTGCATTGTCAGTTGAGTCATTTAATAATTCATGCTTAAATTATACTGTTCTAAGACATTTTAGAACATACGTGTCCCTTTAATGAATCCAACTTGGAGAAGAGAAGGGAGTAAGGTTTTATATACATTAATCAAGGATATACTCGGTATATTATACCGACAGACCATAGAACGCTTAAAATCTACTGCAAAAAAACCGACTTGTTTGTCAAGTATGTACCAAACTTGCAATATTAGTAGCCGTGTAAGCCATGGGCATAAAACATTATTGGAGAAATCTGATTATTGGAACACTATTTTAACTACAGGATCCCAATATGTGTTTGTTACATCACTTCCCCAAACCACACTCCTTGCCTCTCACTTGCCCAGAAGCTGGACACTGTATCAAACAATGGATCCATAGATCTCCTGAAATGGAAACACCTTTCTCACACACACAACATCCACCCGTTAAAAACTAAATATATACATATTTTTATATATTATATATTTTTTCATTGTGTGGCTGTCCTTTAACTAAAATGGGCTGCTTTATCGAAATGATATTGGATAAAGCAAAAACTCAATTCACCGAGATGTAGAGACAAAAAACAGAAAATGGACACATTTATTTGGTCAAGGGTATATTTGTTGTCAATATGTTTGTTTCTGTTGCATAAGGATCAAATAATTCTATATTCCCAAAAGCTAAGTACATCTTTCAATTGGATTACATTATCAATAAATATAATGTCAATTTGTTTAATCTTGTGACCCTATGGACCACAGTACGCCAGGCACATCTTGTATCAGGCTGGGCTAATCCATAGGGTTTTAATGGCAAAGATACTTGAGTGGGTTGCCAGTTCCTTCTCCAGTGGACTGTGATTTGTCTGACTTCTCTGCTATGACCTGCCCATCTTGGGTGACCCTACATGGTATAGCTCACAGCTTCATTGAGGTAAACAAGCCCCTTCACCACAACAAGGTAGCGATCCAGAAGGGGATAATGTCAGTGGAAGTACTCTATTATATCCGATAACAATTATGGCATAATAATATATAAGAAAAATAATGAAGCTGCAACCCTTTACCCATTGGTCTCTTTCACTTTATTTTTAAAATGAAATTGATCTATTTAATTAGCAGATTTTCTTAGACGATCTGATCATTTTTTTACCAGGTTTTGCTTTCAGAAATCATTAGTACATAACTACAGATGTATAGTTCCATAACGGGAGATGCAGATTGGGCCGTACCAAATATCTTATAAGAAGTATTAATATATCATGCAAAAAAAAAAAAGGAATATGTAACACTATATACATCAAATTTTATAATAAACAATGGAAGTTTTTCACAACTTTCAAACTCCCAATGAACTTAATAAGGATTGGCGCAGCGGCGAAGGGGCTGCAGTATCTGTTGACAAAGATACAGAGGAACAAAAGAAAAAACAGCTATGTGGCATCCTCAGCAAGCTAAGGAACCCATTCCCTGTCCCTCTGGTTCTGACACAAGCTGCAAGGAGAGCCAGTCATACAGGTCATAAGAACAGATAACCACATTGTAGATCTCAATTTATACGTGGGTTAAACATACACAGTACAGAAAATACACGCCTTACTTTGTATATATTTCACACTGGTGTTTTAGCTCCAATAATGTGCAGATATGTGGTCCTCGCAGAAGATCATATTTATAGCAAACTGAAAAGCTATTTTTTCCCCCCTGTGAGTTCCTTTGGGGCCTGCTATAAATTAGATACAGTTTTGAAAGTTTGCTCTGACCACAGTGCTGTGTTTACATTCTTCCCCAGGCAAGCCTGCGTACTCGTCCTTTATATCCTAAACATTGGGACGTAATTTGTTTATAGAAAGAATGGCAGCCTTTCTGAGCTCCAGAATCTGACTTGGCAAAATGAGCGTAAAAAAAGTAATGGTACAGTGCCCCCTAGTGTGCATCCAGAACACTGAATTATCAGTAACCACTACATTTATCAGAAAAATATTATATTCATAAATTTAACCACAATATTAGAACCAGTTGAACTAATTTCAAATAAAACATAGTGAAAAGTATAACATGAAATTAGTTAGATCCGCTAAGGCTTGAATAACAAAAAAGTAAAGTTAAATATCCCAATTTATTATGTTATGAAACCGAGATAAAGTTTATTGTGCCTGATAAATCGGCTCCATAGAAAACATACAAAGTGACGGTATTTTTTTTTAAAACTTTTTTATAAGTGGTCTCTATTGATAAATTATATTACATTCAGACAAAATGGGATTGTTTTTGCTTCCTGACATATTACAGGAAACCAAGTATACAGTGAATCTAATGGAGGTCTGGACTCAATGGGCCTTATTCAATTGTCCAAATTGCAATGACAGAAGCCCGTAATGGAGCCAATCAATGTTACCGATATTCAATTGGCTCAAAAGCACTGCGGCTGACAAAAACTTAATTCCATCCTATCTCCTCCTTAACAGCATTATTAAATTGTGATTTGGCAAATTGAAAAGGGCTCTATTTAAGCACATAGCATATTTTTTACAGAAGTTTTTAATTAGTGAAGACCTTGCTTTTGGATAGAAGTTCACTAACTAAAAACTTCTGTAAAAAAATATGCTATGTGCTTATATAGAGCCCTTTTAAATTTGCCAAATCCCAATTTAATAAGGCTGTTGATGTTTCAATCCTGTAAATGTTTCTAGTGCTAAAGATGCAAAATTAATATTTAATTACAACAATTCCACAAGCCAGCAATTGCCTTCAATCCCGTAAATTGCTAGAGTACCAGATAGGACTCACAAGTGGGTTAAACACCTGTTCGTAACAATGTAAAAGCAAGTAAACACACACTACTGTACTTAAAAATACTGGAA
This sequence comes from Discoglossus pictus, assembly GCA_027410445.1. NCBI lineage: Eukaryota > Metazoa > Chordata > Amphibia > Anura > Alytidae > Discoglossus > Discoglossus pictus. The sequence continues at coordinate 289,923 of JAPZIH010001122.1, forward strand.
AAGCAATGAAAAACATTAGAATTAATTGCACAACAGTCTCGCTAATCTGCAATACTTTTTTTAATGCTTTATTTCCATGGGAATCAAGGGGTTAATACATATCATAGAACCCACATGGACTAGAACAGTTGCTTTAATGATTTGTATTGATTTCTACATTGAAGGATTAAGAGTCTGATCACAAATTGTACTAAACGCTAATTGATTGTAGTTTAAACTCCATGTTTTACTGACATCATGATGACGGTCTAATTTACCATTGGCTCTGTCTATAATGTAACTTACGGGCGAACTTAATTGATCATGATATCATGCCTGAAATGCTACGTACGAATTCATGGTTTGTGTGTGTGGAGGCTGTCAGCATGCAATTATGGGTTAGTGACAATTAAATGTATCTGAACATCTAAAAAAATGTAACCTGCCTCCAAAATGTTGGGTTACAGGCAGTGGCGGAGCTAGTGCATAGGGGGCCGCGGTGCCAAAAAACATTTTTTTGCACTTCCCAAATCCCTTCCAACATCAACGCAGTGCATATATAAAATATATATTAAATATATAGAAAAAAAATATATATAAATATGTGGGTCTTTGTCTATATATATATATATATATAAATATAATATATATATATGTGTGTATATATATATACACATCTATAGTGTGTGTGTGTGTGTATATATATGTTTGTACATATATATATATATATATATATATATATATAAAAAATATATATATATATATATATATATATATATATATAGATAAAAAAATAACTTCCGCATTTACATATACATCTATATATACAGTACATTGCAAAAATATTCACCCACCCTTGGCATTTTTCGTGTTTTGTTGCCTCACAGCCTGGAATTAACATGGATTGTTTGAGGATTTGCATCATTTAATTTACAGAACATGTCCACAACTTTGAAGATGTTTTTTTTTTATTGTGAAGCAAACAACAAATAGGAAAAAAATACAGAATAAGTCAACTATTCACCCCCCTAAAGTCAATACTTTGTAGAGCCACCTTTGGCGGCAATCACAGCTCCAAGTCGCTTTGGATAAGTCTCTATGAGCTTGCCACATCTTGTCACTGGGATTTTTGCCCATTGCTTTTGGGATTTTTGCTGCAGCTCCTTCAAGTTGGATGGTTTGCGCTTGTGAACAGCAATCTTTAAGTCTGACCACAGATTTTCTATTGGATTGAGGTCTGGGCTTTGACTAGGCCATTCCAACACATTTACATATTTTCCCTTAAACCACTCAAGTGTTGCTTTAGCAGTTTGTTTGGGGTCATTGTCCTGTTGTAGGGTGAACCTCCGTCCTAGCCTCAAATCACACACAGAGTGGTACAGGTTTTGCTCAAGAATATCCCTGTATTTAGCACCATCCATCTTTCCCTCAACTCTGACCAGTTTCCCAGTCCTGGCTGCTGAAATATGGTGTTCTTTGGGTGATGTGATGTGTGTGGCTTTGCGCCAGACATAGAGTTTTCTTTGATGGCCGAAAAGTTCAATTTTAGTCTTATCAGACCAGAGCACCTTCCTTCCCCCATTTTGGGAGTCTCCCACATGCCTTTTCGCAAACTCAAAACGTGGCTTTTTATTCTTTGCTGAAAGTAATGTCTTTCTTCTGGCCACTCTGCCCTAAAGCCCAACTCTATGGAGCGTACAGCTTATTTTCGTCCTATATACAGATATTCCAGTCTCTGCTGTGGAACTCTGCAGCTCCTCCAGGGTTACTTTAGGTCTCTGTGCTGCCTCTCTGATTAATGCCCTCCTTGCCCGGGTCCTTGGGTTTTGGTGGGCAGTCGTCTCTTGGCAGGTTTGTTGTTGTGCCATGTTCTTTTCCCATTTTTGTTATGATAGATTTGATGTTGCTCCTGGGGATCCCAAAGATTTGGATATTTTTTTATAACCTAACCCTGACTTGTACTACTCATCAACATTGTCCCCTACTTGTTTGGAGAGTTCCTTGGTCTTCATGGCAGTGTTTGGTTAGTGGTGCCTCTTACTTAGGTGTTGAAGCCTCTGGGGCCTTTGAAAAACAGTGTGTGTATGTAATGACAGATCATGTGACACTTAGATTGCACACAGGTGGACATCATTTCACTAATTATGTGACTTCTGAAGGTAATTGGTTGCACCAGAGCTTTTTATGGCCTTCATAACAAAGGAGGTGAATACATACGCACATGCCAATTTTCTGTTTTTTATTTCTAAAAAATAGTTTTATGTATATATTTTTCTCATTTCACTTCACCAACTTAGGCTATTGTGTTCTGAACCATCACATAAAATTCAGATTAACAAAACATTGAACTTAGGGCTGTAATGTAAAAAAATAGATAAAAAGTAAATGGGGGTGTACACGTTTGCAAGGCACTCTATTATAGTACTATAAATACTTTCTTACCTACCCAGTGCTGCACTCCACTTCCTGGGGTGAGAATCGTCCACTGCAGGCCAGAGGGCCGTGGGGGGCCACAGAGGTCCGAGGAGTCCGCAGGGGCCTGCAAGGACAGAGGGGGGGCACAAGGGTTTGAGTGAGGCCACAGGGGGCTGCAGGGGCCACAGTTGGCTAAAGGAGGCTACAGAGGTCCGTGAGGGGCCACAGGAGGTTGAGGGAGGCCGCAGAGGTCCATGAGGGGCCACAAGTGGTCTGTGGGGGAACAGTGGGGGATCACAGTGGGCCATAAGGGGCTGCAGTCATCCCAAGGGAGGTCCCCAGGGGCCATAAGGGGCCGTGGAGGGCCACAGAACATGATGGGGCCCGTTGGGGCTACAAAAAGCCTTAAGGGGCTTTAGTGAATTCACAGGAGGTTACTGTGGTCCATAAGGGGCCACAGGGGCCCTATGAGGGGCCACAGTAGGCCATAAGGTTGACAGGGGCCCCAGGGGGACCACAGAGGTTCCGCGAGAGCCACAGAGGTTCTGCGGTAGCCACAAGGGACCTGCGCGGGTTACAGGAGATCTGAAGGGGCCACAGAAGACACGCGGGGCCTCAGGAGGGCGGCAAGGGCCACAGGTGACCGTCAGGAGGTCTACGGGAGCCCTTCAGAGGTCAGGGGCCTTGGCGTCTTGCACCGTCTGCACTGGTAGTAGCCTCTGGTTACAGGTAATTATGGGCTTGCAATAGAATGAGGCCCACTGTTTCTAGCTTTTTCTATGATGCTCTTTTGGCAATTATCTAAAATGAATACAGGGACACTATATTTGGCCAATTTTTATAACCTTTACATTATAAAGATTAGTATAAACAACTTGATAGAAAATCTTACACTGAAAATAACAGTTTTTTCGATAGGCAGGAGCTCCTATCATGTTTTAGAAATTGGGACAATTGGTAGAGTATAGGGCAATGATGGGCATAATTCTATGATCAGTTAATCCACCTCTATACCTCTACAACAGAGATTTTATCATTTTTGCTGCAAGAAAAAAAGAAAAAAAGAAAACCTATTGTGCAACCCATGTAAAGATTTGGGGGCCCTTTAAGTGAAATAGGATGCCTGTCACTGGTGTAAAGTACTGTATATAAGCTCCACTCTGTGTGTGCTTGTAAATGGTGGAATGGCATCAGGCTCAATATAATGGGGAAACCAATTATTTTCAGTGTACATTTCGAACAAAAGGTCAACTTTTTTTTATATATATATTTGATCTGCTACATCAGTGTTCTGAAAGCTGGACCAGTTCATTGGCTCTTTAAGCAGAGAGCTAATAGGATTCTGTACACCTCTCAAAATGTTGGCCTAATTCTATATGAGCTGAAATCAGTTCTGGTCTTTTTCCCACAGACAGTAATGGGACTGAACAGGTGATAGAGACCAGATCTGCCATTCACCTCATTCCCAATCAGGCCTTGCATTTTGAAGTGGGATGTTTGAAGCTTTGGCCCAGTACGAAAACTGTGTACAATGAAAAATGGCAAAATTAAGCAGACTCTGCATTCAACTGTTTGGAATAAAAAGAGAGAACACTATTCAACACTACTTTCAGATACATTGACGTTCTGATTAAAGTATAGTTGAGGAGTAAGTCTCCTTGTGATAACCTATCTCTTCTATTCGGTCTTATTCACAACAGCAGTCTTTCAATAGAACTGAATATAGACCTTATCTGAATCCAATGTTCCACCCATTCCTCACAGGTTTTACAAACAAAAGGATAGTGGAAAATGGAATGGCTTTCGTCATTTAAGAAAAGTGTATATAACAGTTACATTTTACATTTTCTATAAACATTTTTCCCATTATGAAGCCACTTTCTTGATAAGATAATACTATTAATATGATATTATAGTGATTATTTAAGAAATAAGAGAGAGTTTAAAAAATAATTTAAACTAGGATCCAAGCATAACACAGAACACAGAGTTATCTAATTTTTACTCCCTTTCATAAATAATCCTTTATATTATTTATCAGGGTTATTTTTCAAAGAGTTTTAAAATGTTGAAATAATCATGTTTAAGCAAACCTGTATATACAGAATCCAATAGACATGGAACTCATGTTTACTAAAGTAGTTTGGGTAATAGAAAAAAGAAAAACAAGGAGAGGGAGGGATGATATAAGTTTTTATAGCTGACAGAATTAAAGGGACATTGAAGTCACAGAGTTTTTACATTTACAATAACATTTTTAAAAGTTGCATACATTTTCTTGCAAGAAAAAGAAGTTCTACAGATGTAATACAAATTAAATGTAGTTTTAACTAGGATATATCAGCTGGATCTAATCTCACTCACCATAATTAGTGTTAGTTAAAAATAGGTCCTGCATTTGTAGGTGTACTTCTAAAGCTGTAAATGTAAGCTTTTTAACCTTTGCAGCACAAATATTTAAATATTACAATACTTCTGCTAATCTGCTCCCACCAAATAAAGAAAAAACATGCACTTACAATTTTTTAAATGCTGCCTGTTTCATCCATATATTTGTTTATATAGGCTTCTGATTCTCCTTATAGTCTCCCTCCAATGTCCTCCAATGATAGTGAGCAGCGGTGTATATCAGCTATAGCCAATAGCCTGCATACTGTATAGTACATTAGAGTCTATGGACCTGGCTGTGACCCACTCAACATATCCAAAACAATGGTAATGTCACTGGTGGAAATTGTCCTAACCTATCATTCCGAGAGGCCAACTGGAGGAGGCAGAATGTTTCACTACTGTGCCTTAAAGCATGCCATGTGATACTTGCATATCCACAGACTCACCTTACTGTATATCTTCCTGTCTGTGTCCTACAAAGCAACTTTTGATGCAAGTGAAATGTATTTGACATAATAAAATGTTTGTACAGGCGGACCCAGGGTTACAGACAAGATACGTTCCTGAGAACCTCTTTAGGTCGTATTTGTATGTTACACGGATCCCTGATGAAGAATACTAATAATACTAATAATAATAATAATAATAATAATAATAACAACAATACTATAATGTCTCATATGTGATAATAATAATATAGTGTAATACTGTAATATTGTACTAATACTACTAATAATACCACGTACTTTAATAATAAGTTACAGAAACTATTGTGCTCTTTCTTTTAATTCAAACAACCAGAAAATAAAAGCAAACAGACAGAACAAACAGAGCATAAAAACAAACCCATACAAAAAGCCTTGGGAGCGCGTTCGTGAAAAAGGGGCATGTGTAAGTCAGGTCGTTTGTATCCCGGGGACCACCTGTATGTGTATTTACACAGCACTATGGCCCTCATTCAATTGCAATTTGGCCAATTGATTAGGGGTCTAAATAAGCACATAACATATTTTTTTAAAGAAGTTTTTACTTAGTAAACATCTATCCAAAAGCAAGGTTTTCACTAACTAAAAACTTCTTTTAAAAAATATGTTATGTGCTTATTTAGAGCACTATTCAATAGGCCAAATCGCAATTGAACGAGGGCCTATGTATTTAGAGCCATTTGAAAACCTTCACAGGTAAGGGTGGTGAGACTGTAATCAGAGATTCAGATACGTTTGTGCAGATCTACAGTTGTGATATATATCTGTCCAACCTCCTCCCTGACCCCTTCTATCTGTTCCCCTCCCATCTCTAAACTTTTCTTTCCCTTGTCAACCCATTTCCCCTCCTGTCACTAATCCCCCTATCTGTCTCTAATCTAACTTGTATCTCTCTCTTCATTCCCAATTTCTGTCTCTCTCCTTTCCCTGTCTCTCTTTACCCTTGTACTCTCTCACTCTCCCCCTCATGTCTTTTTTACCCCCTCTGCCTTTCTCTTCACACATCTTTTTTTCTTCCCTCTTCTACCTGCTTCCCCTGTCCTGTGTGTGTGTGTGTCTCTCTCTCCTCGATCAGTACCATGCCTATCACTCTCCCCTCTCTGTCAGTCCCACACATATCTTTCCCCCTTTGTCTATCACAACTGTCACTTTTCTCCTTTTCTCCTTCCTCCTCATGTCTCTTTCTCCATTCTTCTCTTAGCCAGCCATCTCCTTTATGTCTTTACATCTCTCTTGCCGCTACCTCCTATCTTACTTCATCAGTTTATTTCCTCCTCATCTGTTCATAACCCCCTGTCTCTGTCTCTAATACACTCTGTCTCTTTTTAACCTCCTTTGTCCTTTGAACCTACTGTTTCTGGCTCGCCCCTCCATATCTTTCTCTCTCCCCCTCTTCTGTCTCTCTCTATCCTTCTCTCCCTCCTTTCCCCATCTCTCCTTTCCCATCCCTCCTTGCCTTTACCTCCCTCTTGACTTTTCTCCCTCCTCTTATATTTATCTCCCCATTTGTCTCCTACTCATCCCTCTTCTGTCTGCCTCTCTCTCTCTCTTTAGATTTCTTTCCTCTGCCTGACCAACCCTATCTTTTTCCTCTGTTCTAAATTTTTCTCCCTCTCCACATCCCTTCCTCTTCTTTCCCATCCCCTTTGGTCTCCCTCTCCCTTATCTCTCTTTAACCTTTTTTCCCACCACTGTCTCTCTCCCCTATTTATATCCACCCCTCCCCATCTTTCTCTATTTCTCTCATTTGCTGCCTGCCTTTCTTCTGGCTATTTCTCTCCCTTGCCTGCCCCACTTATTCCAATTTCTCACCCTCTGAATCCTCCCACTTTCAGTTTCTGTCTTCCCCTCCCCTTCCTTCTTCTTTATCTCTCCATGCCTATCACTCTCCCCTATCTGTCAGTTCCACTCATATCTCTCTATCCTGTCTCTCGTTTCTCCCTCCTTTCTTTCCCCATCCTTTCTTGTCTTGACCTCCCCCTTGGCTTCTCCCCCTCTTTATTTCTCTCTCTCCCACTTGTCTCCTACTCTTATCCTCTTCTACCTGCCTCTTTTATCTCTCTTACATCTGCCTGACCAACCCTGTTTTTTTCTCCTGCTCTATCTTTCTCCCTCTCCCTCTCCCTGTCCCTTCCCTTTCTTTCCCATCCCCTTCTGTCTCACTCTCTCCTATCTCCTTTTAACCTTCTTTCCCATCCCTTTCTTTGTTTCTCTTGTTTGCTGTCTGCCTCTCTTCTGCCTATTTCCCACCACGCTCCCGCCTTTTCCACCACTTTTAATTTTGTTCCTCAAACTCTCTTCCCCCCCATCTCCGCCCTCCGCCCCACGTCTCCTCTTCTATCATTTTGTCTTACTCTGTCTCTTTTTTCATCTCTCATTTACTCCTCTCTTCTCTGCTCTCCTGTCCTATGTCTCTCACACCCTTATATCTTCCTATAACTGTCTTTCTATTTCTCCCTCCTCCTGTCTGTCCTCTTTTTCTGTCTGTCTGTCTTTTTCCTGCCTCTCTCTAATCTATTTTGTACGCGTCCTCTGTCTGTCTCTCCCCACACTTCTCACCCATTCAATTTTTGTCTCTTCCTCTCCATCTTCTCTCCCCTTTGTCTCACTCTCTTACCCTTCTCTGTCTTCCTCCACTACATGCTCTTTCTTATCTTTCTTCTTCTCTCTTATTCTCCACCTCTTTTCTTCTTCCTCTCACACATGGTTCTCTCTTTTACCCCTTTCTTCCTTTTTCCTATGACCTTTTTACTCTTAGTCTATATCTTTCACTCTCTTTTCTTTGCTCTCCATCTGCCCTCCTTTTCTCATTCTCTTCTATTCTCCTTTAGTTCTCTTTGCTCTCCCCAGTCTTCTCATTTCTACTGACCCACTTAATTTTCTTCGTCTCTTTCCTTTGCAACACAATATTGCTTTTCCCCTACTATGCTCTCTTTCTCTCTCTTTCCCTTTTCTTCCTATTCCCTTTCTACCTTTCCTTCTTCTTATTTCCTCTGTTTTTCTCAATTTCCCTTTCTCTTTTCTCCGTCTCTTCTTCTCTTTTCTGCTTCTTTACCTTTTCTCCACTCCACTTTCTCTTGCTCTCTCCTTCTCTCTATGTTTTACTTTTTTATTTTCTCCCCCTCTATATATACTTTTCACTGGCTGTTTCTCTCTCTTTTCCTTTTCCATGTCTTTTCCCTTCCTCTTTTTTTAGAGATGCTTAATAATAGTAAATAGTAAATAAATAACATGAAGATGCTAAGGAGAAAGACAACATGCCAGATATTATAAAAAAATGCTTTACAATAATTACTCTATGAGCTGTAAACCTCAATGCCAATATACCTGTGTGCAGGCATACATTGGTAATATGTGATACATTTACTAAGCTTCACATCCCCTGCAAAGTGCTTTACTGAAGTTACAATCAGTGGCGGAACTACTGCCGTTGCAGCAGGTGCCGAGCACTGAGGCCCACAATAGGGTAGAAGATCTCTTGTTATCTGCAATACTCTTTATTTATTAGAGGAGGGAAAATAATTATTTTTATAGAAAGGTGATAAGATCATACTATGGGTAGTCAGAAAACTACATATATTTTGGGATGTTTTACAAACATCTGTGTGGTATGTAGAGTTGTGCAATGGGGGTTCCAAATCAGCAACTATTTTTCCATAGGAAATCGACAACACAACCTTCAGCAAACCAGGAAGCTTGGTGATTCAGGGGTGTGTGCACTAGTGTAGCGTGCATCTCTAAATCAGCTAAGCTTAGTGTTCTAACTGATTCCCTTACTCACTATCAAATAAGAAAGAATTTATGACGCTATTATAACATGTTGGACTTGAAGCTGCTCAAGAACTTTTCCATACTTTATTGCAATTATTAGAAGTCTTGACACCAAATGAATTACCTAAGAGCCGGCCATTTTTTGTTAAAATAAACATCTAGTGTACTATTAAACACTTGCATTCAAGCCTTGCCAGGAACAATTCAGTCCATCCACTCTTGACTCAATGATAGTGTGTTTTCTCTAGCAAAGAGAAACATTGGCACACAAATGCTGGAGTGTGCGCTTGTTCTGATTTAACAATCAAAGCAAGCCAATTCCAGAGGTTGTCTAAGGTTGCTACACAGATTGATCTAAAAGCTATGTGGATCAGAGCCCAGGGATGGGTGAATGCAAACTGACAAATTACATGAAATTAATCCCTGAGCATAATCAATTGATGCAAGTTGTAGATCCAGTATTTAACCTTTTGTCTCTAGGGCAACTGTACTACTATTTTAAAAGTAAATAGGATGTATATGGGACTGTTGTCCAGAATGTGTAGCAAATCCTTGACTTTGTGTACCAGTATGCGTGGTAGAGTGACTACAGACACAACTGGCATATACATCGGACTATCATGAGCAAATAATACGACTCAGAATAAATGATGGCAAAGTCATTAAATCGGAGAAGAAATTTACAGACCAGATGATAAATAGTTCCTATGTATGTTCTGACCTCCCACTTTTTAGTACATACAAGGAGGAGATAAATGCTTAGTATATCCCATGGTGTATGAGAAGGTTTAATTAAGAATTATGAGGTCCTACAATGACTATTACATTTTTAGTTGCTCATGTCTACATTTTTAGGTATCATTTAGTAGATTAACTGCAAAAGGCTGTGTGGCAATTTTCCTTGTAGAAAATAGTAATTCCAGTAAGAATGTAGTAAGTATTTTATGAATTATTTTATTTCCCAAAAATGTCTTTTGGGATACAGACAGCAGCTTATAGTAAGGATACTAAACTTTTCATATGAATTGTGCTAAGCTACCTCAAACAATGTTAAAGTCTTGCATTAATATAAATGTTTTTCTACCAATGGACATTTGAAAGGAAAGTTCCCTTTTATTTAGACACAGCAATACATCATAACATAAAGACCAAGAAGTCATCACTGTAAAATATGCAATAAGAAAGTGGAATTTCAATTTGTAAAGTTATTATTACCTGTGATTTTTTTCCCTCTCTCAGGACAGTTGTATAACATGTAACTAAGCAATACTTACTTCAGTATGGCTTTCTGTACGTAAAAGTTATTTTGAACGCTCTGACTTAAGGTGCATGTGATTACATCCAAATGGGAACCAAAGTCATCTACAGCCTTATTAAATTGTGATTCGTATAATTCTAAAGGGCTCTATATAAGCACATAGCATATTTTTTTACAGAAGTTTTTAGTTAGTGAACTTCTAAAGCAAGGTCTTCACTAACTAAAGACTTCTGTAAAAAAAATATGCTCTGTGCTTATATAGAGCCCTTTAAAATTGGCCAAATCACAATTTAATAAGGCTGCTAGACTAGGGATTCCAATCCCTCTCCTCAAGGATCCCCGACAGGTCATGGAACACACACATGTACACTTCCAGCCTTATTAAATTGCGATTCAGCAAATTTAAAAGGGCTCTATTTAAGCACATAGCATATATTTTTTACAGAAGTTTTTAGTTAGTGAACTTCTATCCAAAAGCAAGATCTTAACTAACTAGAAACTTCTGTAAATAATAAAATGCTGTGGCCCTCATTTAATTGGGATTTGGCCAATTGAATAGGGCCTTAAATAAGCACATAAATTTTTTTATTTAAATAAGTTTTTAGTTAGTAAACATCTATCCAAAAGGAAGGTTTTCACTAACTAAAAACTTCTTTAAAAAACATATGTTATGTGCTTATTTAGAGCACTATTCAATTGGCCAAATCGCAATTGAATGAGGGCCTATGTGCTTATATAGATTCAATTAGCCAAATCGCAATTTAATAAGGCTGTTAATACATAGCTGACAAACAGAGCTAAATGAGATAATAGAGATCTAAAAAGAAATATCATACTACACATACAATTTTCTTTAAAGAGATAGACAATTTTGGGTTATTACCCTGGTTAGTTTTTAGCTCATAAATGAATACAAGGGCGAGATTCACTGCGAGACGTTATACGATATTATACTAGCAAATGACTAATGTATTTCTGTGTTAATTGGTGACACTGGCCCTCATTCAATTGCAATTTGGCCAATTGAATAGGGCTCTAAATAAGCACATAGCATATGTTTTTTAAAGAAGTTTTTAGTTAGTGAAAACCTTGCTTTTATATAGATGCTTACTAACTAAAAAACATCTTTAAAAAAATATGTTATATGCTTATTTAGAGCCCTATTCAATTGGCCAAATCGCAATAGAATGAGGCCCACCTGTGTTTACTTGTTTCTGTGATGGCACAACAATCTAATTAAGAGCTGTCTTGCCGTTAGATGCCTTCCACCATGCTTATCAAAAATTCCAAGCAACCAAATTAGCATATGGAATGCTCTTTAAAAGGAAACAAACTTGTTAACCTGACAGGGCCCCTTTAAAGGCAATTATCCATTGTTATTAAACAAATAAAAAAGGTTCACAGCCATAGAATGGTAATAATAGAATTATGAGAGCATATCTTTTTTTAATAATTCAAGTGTGCATTTATAACTTTTATGAAATAAACACTTCTATACACCTTTTACTCATGAAGCCTCCCATCATGACTCTCACTGGCACAGTGTATTGGGATGATAGTGTAAGCAGGACATGAACAGCTTGAACAGCAGTATAAACATACATTTATAGAGCAGGATTATAGTATCACACACTGTCTCTATAGCGAGAGTTCATGCCTTGGGTAGCTCACAATGAGCCACGTACACACAATCTTAATTGCTCTATAATTACTAACATTGTAATTCAGTTTGGTCCTTGTTCTGTTGGGCACAAAAATGTGCTTTGCAATGAAATACTCACCAAAAAATGTTGGGATTAAATTAGGAACAGATAGATGTTTTTTTTTCTTTAATGTAGAATAGTTGTCTATTCTGTTAGGTGGGAAATGATAAATTTGAATGTATACTTCAGGTATATTCCTGTCTTAGAGTGATTCTAAACTTCTTTTAACTAACGAACATTAATGAAAAGCTCATAATGGTCTTGAATGTTTCATCTTAAATGTATGTTAATTGCATATTTGCCTTTTATTTTAATCTTTATCCTGGAGTACACTAAATAATCCTACTATTTTCCCTATTAAATTATTTCCCCCTTTTTTTAAATTTAGTGTTAAGCACTAGGAAATTGCTTAGGTCATACATTCATATTCATATTTGCCTTTTAGCATCAAAAGATTATTCCCTAGATTCACTATGGTAGGTCTAATGTACTGGGATGGCAATTTCTTACAG
>JAPZIH010001122.1:302935-354136 GCA_027410445.1 Discoglossus pictus
CTTGGTCCTGGAGGGCCGACCCAGGCCTGGATTTGTGGATATCCTTGCTGCAAACAGGTGAGTCAATCAGGATGGCTGAAGAAACAAGATTCTCACCTGTTTGCAGCAAGGATATCCACAAATCCAGGCCTGGTGCGGCCCTCCAGGACCGAGTTTGGTGACCCCTGCTTTAGATTGTAAGTCTGCGAATTTCAATCCTGCAAGGTGCTTTAGGGAAAGCGCTATGGACCCCGAATTCCGAGCTCAAAGACGGGGCCTTCCATTCATTGCAATGTGTGAATCTTGAACTTGTCATTGCCTGTAACTTAACTTAACGGAATATGTTGGCACATTACAAATAAACGATAATAATAATAATAGCCATTCTGATACCTTTCCTATACAGAGAAAGTGTTCACACAGTTGAGACAGATTAACCTTTTCAATATGTTGTCATAGCAATGCTCTGTTGCAAGCAATTTAGTTAGAAATCTATCTAGGGCTGCCTATAAGATAAGTTTCATATGAATCCCCAATCTATATTATTATCTTTATTTTTTAACCCTAACTTCCATACAATGTTCCTATTTTCATATTCCATTTTCTCTTTTTCTTCTCCTGCTTTTCTTTTTTCCTTTATTGCTAAAAAATGAAAAACTTGAATGCCCAGGAGCTGGGCTACAGCATTTCTAATGGACATATTTGTATACAATGTTTGTGCTATATTGTGTCATTATTAATTTTTTTACTGTGCCTTATTTTTAAGATTTTGTTTTATGTCATTTTGGTGCAACTGTTATATTCTCCTATGTTTTTTTATTATAATTGAAAGTTAAAAAAACTAAAGATATGACACTTTAAACAATGTCCTGAATAGTTAGAATGATGTATTCACAGTAGTAACATACGGATGTGAGAATATTAAGCACTGTATTATTATTCTTTATTTGTAATGCGCCAACATATTCCATAGCACTATACATAAGTTGCAATCAAGGGAAAAACATAGCAGTATTAACACACTGTAAAGAATGGAGAACCCTGTATTTGAGCGTATAATTCAGTGTCCATATTGCTTTCCCCAAAGCTCCATGCAAGATAGAAAACTCGCAAACTTACAATCTAAAGAATTGACACATTTGAATTGTGGTGAAGAATAGGTCCCTTGGACTGTAAGAAGATCCAGTCAATCAATACTACAGGACATCAAGTCAAACTGTTCAGCGGGAGGTTATATCATGAAGCTAATGCTCAAATTATTTTGGAAGACAGGATTCTCTTGAGAAAACTCTGATGCTTGTAAAGATTGAAGGCAAACAAATAAGGGAATGGAAGAGGAGTAAATGGATACATAAGGTAATCAAAGCAATTAATATGAGCTCAGAGCTAACAGATGTGCCTGGCATGCCGTAGTCCATAAGGTAACGGAGATTCTGACACAACTGTACAATTGAACAATAAAAGCTATCCTAGAAATCAATTTACACTATTTATTTCCTTCGGGCATTGGAGTTGCTTGTCGGTCACACATATTTATACCTTTTCAACTCCATTACTGTTTTAACTCTATCTTTTCCTTTCCTTTCTTTATAAAAACACACAAAACCTCATAAAACAAAAATGGCAACAAACAATAACTACAAATATAATTGAATACAAATTTATAACACATGAATATATCAATAACACATAATTATAGATATATAAATGTATACAAAGCTATCATTTCTTCTTATAAATATACAAAAGATCCTACAAAAAATACTATAAAAAAAAGTTTAAAAATGTAGTTATAAAAAATTATGCAAATGCCCAACCAAATATAATATACTATATTTAATACTATATGTGTATTTATAAAAAATAATGTTTTCAAAATCCTGATTTCAAGCACTAGGAACTAATGTCTTTGTGGTGTAAATAATGTTTTCAAAATCCTGATTTCAAGCACTAGGAACTAATGTCTTTATGGTGTAGATAGAATTTCTATCTGCCACATCTCCTTAATAAAATTAATATTTCTTAAATGCTAAACAATTCTAACATGGAGATACCAAGTGGCCATACCCACATACTGGCTAGCATTTTGATAAAAAACATTATTACTTTTGCGTGAAATTAAGATTTTTATATTATATTTATTTTTAGTAACCTTAGAAGAAAAATGTTACTTGTACAAGTAGGCTAACCATTGTTTACACAAATATTTTTAGTATTTAGTAAGTGAGATTTTTAGTAGTTTTATTAATGCTTGTATAGATTTTGACAAATTTTCTTTATAATCACAACCTTTAGTACCTTCTGAACCTGGCAATGGACCTCTATGAACACTAGCCACTTCAACCACTATAGATCAAGGCTGTTTTAATTGCAAAAAGACTCTATGATAAAATATTATATCACTTGCTTAATGTTTTATGACCAAAAGTGACTTTCAACATGGACATATGACCTAATGTTCCCCAAGCCCCTAGTTTAATGCCCCAGGAACCCAACAACCTTTCTACTGGATAAGACAAGCCCTGGGTTTTATGACATTTTTACTGTTTTTTTTGGCAAGTGCATAATGGGTTTCAGAGAGGGCTAATAAAATATATTTGGGTACTACCACTTTAAGCGCAATTAAGAGCCACTTCCAGTAGCCAACCCCGATACCCAGTTCACTCCCAGTACAGGGATCTGGCCAGATCTCTGGGCAAGCAGGAATTTTTTTGGTAGAAACGCCTCCATAGACTTCTATTGGGGGAATTGATTGAACAATTAAGAATAGTTAACTAGTTAGGTTGTCAGACAACAATTGAGACACTGTTTGTTTTAATAGACAAAGGTCAAGTTATATCAAGTGCTTTGCAAGTGATATCTCTTTGGCCCATTGCCTTGTGGTTATAACCACTAATTGGTATATACTTGACCCTGATTATTGTTCCTGACCCCTCCATACAATTTAACTGGGAGCCTGTATTGTTAGAAAAAACTATGGAAGTCTCGGTCTGCCACCAAGAGTGTATATACCCTCAAGCTACCCCATTATTCAAGCCGACTGCTCTCTGACTCAATAAAGATACCTTTACCAGAGACGAGATTGGCTAAGAGAAAGCTACCTCCCAATCCAGCCTTCGCTGGAAATATAGGGTACAAGTCACATTTCCTTCCCCACTACAAGGCTCAATTCCCCGGTGAAAGAATGCTCTCTTCTCTAGGACTATAAGCGTCATCTAACCACATGTGTTCCTCACTGGATTAAACCACCAACACCTAGTAATTCTTCACCCTCTGGTGAGGCCAGACAATGACCAGAAATAAAGGCCATTTGGGGCATAGCCTCATCTGCACCTAGATGGTGAGATATAAGTGGGGGGTTAGAGTAAAGCGCAGGCTCTCCTAGTGTAGATTATCAAGTGCTGCTGGATAGATAAATAGACTTGTAATGGTAATATGCTCACCTCGGTTTACCTCCGGTTTTATGAGGTATTTAATCACAAGAACTGTATGGTGTTGTCCATCAGTAACTGCTTGTCTTGATTGACGATACTGTTGTTTATGGATGAGCAACCAGTCTCATAGATGACTATATTGGGTGTTTTATAACTAATCTTAAAAATAAGAAGGTATATATATATATATATATATATATATATATATATATATATACACACCATTGTTTTGTGATAGCAGCTCACAAACTGGTTGAGAGAATAATAGCTTTATTTCTAAAACACAATCAAAGTTTTGGGTGAAATCGAGATCCAAATCCAGGATCTAAATATATAAGTAGTAAAGTTGTCAAATAAAAATCAAACGCATTTCTTCGCCAATTCCACGGCTTCTTCAGTGATGTACTGCGGTGGTTTCTGATAAGTGTCTGCAATGATGGCGGTGTGAGCATATTACCATTACAAGTCTATTCATCTATCCAACACCACTAATCTACACTAGAAGAGCCTGCGCTTTTTCTCTACCCCCTACCCACTCTTATTTTTCAGTTTTATCATCGGACATTAGAGTGAACATGTCCTACTAAAAGCAGCAGCCCCCCCATGTATCAGTGCACGCTATCCTACACGCTGATAGCCAATCACACTAGTGCTGACAAATAGCAATCACTGATTGGATCCTACAGCCCACAGGGGGGAATTCAAAGTGTTAAAAAATGCTTGTGTTTGCTTATGAAAATAACTTATTGTTGTATTGTATAAAATGAAAATGAAAGATTATGATCTGCT
Source organism: Discoglossus pictus (assembly GCA_027410445.1). Taxonomy (NCBI): domain Eukaryota; kingdom Metazoa; phylum Chordata; class Amphibia; order Anura; family Alytidae; genus Discoglossus; species Discoglossus pictus. Next base: position 307,138 of record JAPZIH010001122.1, read on the forward strand.
TGGGACACATAGAAATAGTGTGTTTTATTTAGAGAGAATGACTTTTTTCTTTCTTTACATATTTATTTATTGTGAAAACAAAGAATACAAATAAACAACACCAGTGTTGTAAATATACTTCAGTATAAATGATAAAGAAAACACAATTACATTTTTATAACATAACCTTTTCCTATTACTAAGGGCCTCATTCTATTAGCGGCCGCAGCCATTGCGAGGCCGCAAGGACCGGCCGCAAGCTATTCGGCTATTCTATTCCCTTACGGCTGGGGGCTCCGGCAGGCTTGCGGCCGGCACCTTGCTATCTCTTGCCGGCGCTCGCGCCGGAGGAAAGCCTTTGATCTAAAACGGCCGCAAGAGTTTCGGCCGTAAGAAATTCCTATTTGCAATTCAATTGCTACGGGAAACCTCTCTGCAAGGCTAAAAACGAGCCGCTGCTTACTTGCAGGAAAGAGGTCCCGCTAGCACCAATTAAGCACATAAAATAGCTCAAATAAAGCCATCCTGCACTTTGAGAAGACTATAAAGGGATTTTAGGTGTTAGAAAAAATAGCACATAATTATCCTATACTCAAATCCGTAAAATATTTTATTTTTAATATCCGTAAAATATCCATGTAAAAAGTCCAGAGTGCTTGGAGCACCTCAGACCCGCCCACGCCGCAGCCGGAAAATAAACAGTTAATTTGAACTCGGGTTTCGGCTGATGTGCAAGCTTGAGAGTGGGTTACTTTTAATCCTCATGTCCCCCAATATGATCCCTAGCATTTACAGAGCTGTACAGTGCAGGCTTGAATTTATTTTTGCGTTTTTATATTTCAGAGCTTACGGCCGGTTCCAAGATATGCGGCTGGCCGTAAGAGGAGATCCTTGCGGGGCCGTATAATAGAATCGCGAGTTAACAGAACCCCCGCAAGGAATCGCAGCCTTACGGCCGATTTACGGCCGCTAATAGAATGAGGCCCTATATTTTTTACCATAATTCTTTTCTCCTTGTTTCTTTTTCACCTTTTCTTAATTCTAAAAATAGCAAATCTATGATTATAAACATTTCACATAGTAAATGAATAAAATTTCTCAGAACTGTATTTATCTTTTTCTTCTGCTTTTTATATGTCAGATATTTTATGTGGCAAAATTCAATATTAATTCTAATATTGTAAACATTTTATATAGTAAGTAAATAACATATTATTTACAAACCTTTCTTATTTCTCCTTTTTCTTAACTACTTCTGTTTATAACCAGATTTACAGCTTAATATTTTTTTTATCTTGTGAGAGATATTAAACTCTCTAATTTACTTCAGCATCATTTTTAGAATATTGAAATAATAACATCAGTTGAAAGGAGAGCAATCGCTGTCCTCTTTTTTTTTTTAATAATGAGCAGGATTGTATCCTGAATTTGGATACAGAGGTGGTTCACCTGATTAGCGTATGGAGCAATTAGTGCATAGAAAATATTCTGGGGGGGGGAGTAAAAATAAAACGTAACATTTTTAAACGTAATGGTATAAGAATATTTTCAACAGTTTTACAAATGAGACACTTATAAGAGTCCATGAGGTTTTCTGCACACTCTATTTTGATAATTGTGTGGAACTTTCTTCTTCTTGGTCAGTTTTGTATTAGGGAATTTTAATTTTTTCCCAGGTTGTTTAGAATTGGTAAGTTCCACAAATGGAGCATCGCTTCACCTTCAGTATGAATGGTGTGATATCTACCTTCTTTTGATATGTTCAGTCTAAAAGGAAAACCCCAACTATACTTGTATCCATGCTTTGTAACAACCTCTTTGAAGCCCGTAGCAGCATCGGCACACCCGCAAAGGCTGCGGACTTGAAATTCGGCTGCGCTTTAGAGCTATTAGATTGAACCATGCCCCAAGTTACAGGCTGTAGACGCAAACCCATAAACCATTCTTGCGCACGTGCAGCCATGAACATGATCATTTAGTCAAACCCGTAGTTACGGGTTTAGACGGAGCCAATGGCAAATGAGATCATCATCATTACGTCACTGAAAAATGGAGGTTAGATTTCAAAGCCTTACGGGTTTTAATTACAAGTTTCGATCGTACGCGCATTCCAGAAATAATGCAATATAAAAAAAAACAGTAAACATTATATTCTAGTCCATGTGAGTTCCATTATATGTATTAACACATTGATTGCCAGGATCAATATAACATGGAAATTAAACAGAAATAAAAGTATTTTATATTGCAGAATATTTTATATTGCGAGCTTGAGAATGTTGTGCTATTAATTTTAATACCTAACATCATTTTACCTTTAATTGAAAATACAGTAGCGTGTTGGTATTTGCATTTACAGTGCTACAGATAGGTCTTTAACCCCCTTGCAGGTCCTCTCTAGTACCCGTTGGCGTTTTGTCTCCATTTGCGGGTTACAGGTTTGAACGCCAGTGGATTTGTAGCAATTTAATAGCGATTTTCGAACGTAACAGTTACATGCTTGACAGATCAAAGGATTTCCGGCTGCAGAGTTCAAATTTCAATGTCCCGTAGTGTTTTTCTGCCTGCAACCCCCGCAGATTGTTAGCGGGTTGCTTTACAGGGCCTATTTAATAGCCATAAGTCTTCCGAGCTACGTTACATGATACAGTTTTACACATTGAGGGAATTTAATTGGGCTGTTGATCTCTCAATGGAGGATAGCGGAGCTCTTAGGACTCTCTGAATCCTGTCCATTCCATGTTCTTCTTTACTTAGACCTGGTAAGAGCTTGGCACATAAATCTTTCATGTATACAGGTAGATCTTGTACTGACTCTATTTTCTAGATCCTCTTGTATGATTTTCAATGGTTTTTGTTCCTCTTTAAGCACACTCAGATCCTTTTACATTTCTATATCTGACTTAAGAAGGTTATTATATTTGTCTTCTAACTTGAGAACTTTGGTATCCAATGCTTTTATTTCTGCTTTTAATTCCACCTAGACTCTTTGTATCGCACCTGTATTTTCTAATCTGAAAGAGGAGATTAATTATTTCAAGTCTTGAATATGTGCTTTAGTGCTGAATGCAGAAGTCTCTGTTCCACCTTTTGGCGATTTGTTTATCTGGAGAAGCGAGGTGTTGAAAAGAATGCACAGTTTTGTTTTGTAGTGCAATAATCTGTAATCTTTTTTGAAGAATGTCTCTTTGAGGCACCAGCCATCTGTTTTAATTCAGTTATGTATTTCTGTAGACATTATAATTGCCAATATTCTTTTTGACTATAGTTGATGGTGCTAAACTGCAAATTATTACATACATTTTTATCAAAAATAATCACTTATAATTGCAGTTGGCAGCTAAATGGCAGTAGAGTACACAGAGAAGTTGTAAACTTGTAGCTTCAAAGTAAATGTTTATTTATAACCTTATAAAGCAGTTCAGAAGTATTCTTTATTCTTTTTCACAGTCTCCCTCATAAAAGGCATATGTTATATCCTTATTATTATTTGAGAGATACGCTGCTGGGTCTTCTCTTGGCTTGCAAAACAGCCTATTGTTTGTACAATCCAGATATCATTCAATATCTTTAAATTGTTGCATAAAATAAATCTCGAATAGTCTAAGGCATCTAGGTTAGAACTGTATAGGTTTGAGCAACACAAGCAATTTCATTTTCTACCAACCTCAAGTAGGATGTTTATCAGTGTTTCAGAGTCTCCTTTGTTCTGGTTCAGCTGCAAATCTCAGGGGGAAAAGTTGCCAAACTTGGGCCCCCATTCAATTGAGGTTTCGGGAGATCCAGTAGCCCGTAAGTGAGGTTGCACGCTAATTTGCTATTCAATTGGTGTCTTTTTGCCGACTCTGGTCGGCTTCTGAGTTACGGGCTTGAAAGCTCTGCAATGGTTTAACTTGTAACTTAAAGTTTCCAGAAGTCATTGATCTTTCATGGCCGCAAGGCTAAAATCGCAAATCGCAATTTAATTGCTCAATTTCCCCAAGCCCGCAAATGTTTTCACACCCGTAAAGGGAAAATGAAGGGAAAACTCCAACAAATGCTAGAGAGGATAAGTAAGGGGTTAAACACCTATTTGTAGTACTGTAACTGCAAAAAACAATTCAATACTGCACTGTAAATAAAGGGTAAAGTGATGATAGACATTAGAATTAATTGCACAACAAGCTCGCAAATCGGTAGGAAATTCATTTTAATTGTAGGTTTTATTTTGGGGATACATTTATCTCTGGTATCAATGAGTTGATACATATCAGGCCATCCATATGGACTAGAACAGTATTGGCATTCATTTTCATAATTCTGTATTTTTCGTGTTTGCGAGTCTGATCGCATATCGGACCCATGCACCTAATTGATTGACATGTAACCTCCATGATTTACTGCCGTGATAATGACAGTCTCCTTTTCTATTGGATGATTTCAAATGGGAGGTTACGGGCTTGCTTGATTGATCATGTTCCCGCCCTGAACTGCTACGAGCCAGTGCATGGTTTATGGTTTCGGCTTTGGGACAGTAACTTGCAACCTTGAGCTATAGACGAACATTCGGCTGTCTGCAATCGTGTGGCGGGCTCCGAATTGAGTATGGCCCTTGATTTTTAAAGCCAGCAGGGTCTTCCTGTTCAATCCTGATCATATATACCAAATTGATGATAGATAAGTCAATTTATATATGACTATATATGGTTTTTCAGCAGAGCTCATGTAACAAATAGCCTCTTTCCTTGAATGTTAGCTCCACCCTCAGAGGGAATGACTTTTATTATTCTTAGTCTACAGAGAAATTCTGCAACTTGTCCGGAAATTCTGCAACTGGTCCTGAACCCTGAAAGCCGTTCTGTGTGAGGGGATAATGAACCGAGCTCAAATTGTGCGTAGGATCCGTCTAGCAACCTTTTTAAGCAGGTTGTGACAGGGCCCTTATAATCACTACTCTAGACTTATCTGGTACAAGATTTCCTGCCAAAGTGTCCTACTTAAAGAACCATTGTAAATTCTGTAAAATGTCAGATATTTATAACTAGTTAATTGCCTGTCGAAAATTATGCCAATAAAATTGTAAGCCAGGCAATGCTGTTTGCCACACAATGTGAGGCTTTTGCTTCTCTGAGCACCTTCGGCGCTCATCACGAGCCCTGCAATGAGCACCTTTGGCACTCATTGCAAACCTTTCCTCCCGCCTATTGTACGGGCCTCTCATTGCAGGGTTCATTAACCTGCAAGTTTTGTGCTTGGGAATGCCATGTGTCCCTTTCCAGCATCTCCCCCTGTCCCTTTTCTGTGCCTTTCTCCTCTGTGTGTGTGCTGAATGTTTGTGTGGCGCGCGCTGAATGGCATTTATTTTATTTTCAAAGTTCCACGTGCCTGGCGTTGTAAGTGTTAGTGTCTTTGTCGTTGTGTATTTTCTAAGTCCCGCGTGCCTGGCTTTGCTCAGCCAGGTTTTCATCCAGTTTCAGATTTCTTTACGTTTTTCGTCCGGCATTTCTTTGGTGCTCGTTGCCTAAGTCCTGCAAGCTTGGAAAGGCTTCAATGGCTCGCAGTTGTGGCCCTCTGGCTCACAAGCGTGACGACAAATCGCAGTTTGACAACTATTATATGTGATCATTTAAAAAAAATTAGCAGCAGTGTAAACTCTTGGGTATAAAATAATTTTAATTTAAAATCGATATTTTAGTAGACACTGCTTGGTCCTGAATTTTTAAAGGTTTTTGTCCTCCATACTCCCTGCTAGCTTCATGACTAAGCAGATTATTTTACAAATTTTTATTACCTATTTAAGAAAGGGAGGAGAAGGACTATTTTAAGTGATTGGTCGATTTAGATAGGATTTCAGCACAGGAGACTCAATAGAGGAAGTTTGCAAGTATATTTGCAAGCCTTGCTTGTCATACTTTATATTCTTGTAACTTGAAAAGGAAGAATTACTATACTTTTTAGCATAGTGTGCTAAAATGAAGCTTTTCTCTCAAAATGCTTTTAACCTGATAACTTACACAGCTGTTGTTTGTTTGTTGCATACTTCAAAAACATGAATATTTTTTTAATCTACAGTGACCCTGTAATCTTTCCCCAATTTGAATTCCCGTCTTTGAATAATATTCTTAATTTTATACTATTTTTATAATAATTCAATATAACCTGGGGAACTCAAAGCTTTTTTGTCAGCGACTGTAACCTTTTATTTAATTTGTAATTCTTTTGTTGGTTCATGGGAATGTTTCATAACCTGAATGGTATATTCCTCTGTAGGGTACTGGTTCAGTTTCTTGTAGTAGGTACTGCCTGTCAGTTGCCTGTTTCCTTCTTTTATGTGATCTTGAGTGTTCCATCTTATTGATGAATAGAGATTGTATAAGTCTCTTTTCTGGGGGGTTATTACCTAGGATGTAGTTCTCAGGTGAAAGCTTTCTATGTAACTATCCAGTTAGGGTTGCGTCCAGGTGGTGGAGTGAACAGTGTGTTCTTTTTCTTATTGATATAATCCAAACGTGGTGTGGTATCCTCCTTGTTGTGAAAGTATTCTGTGAGCCTAAGCCTCCTGACTGAGCATAGTTACATTTTATCCAGTTTTGTGCTTGAACAGAATGATATTCCTTTGGAGAGTACAGAGATTGCTTGTTGTGTCAGTTGGTGGTTTCATAGGGTTATAATTTCAGTGTGGTCTGAGCTGTCTTAATAGAAAAAGGAAATCCGCACTACACATAGGCCCTGAAAGCACTACTGGTGCTACACACACGTATAATAGACACTACAGCATATTAACAAAGAAGAAAAGGTGTGTTTAATGTTAATCTCAATGTTAAATGGAAAAAATACACATGTGTATCTAAAACTTAACTATATCATTAGTTTATTTATATTATTGAGCATTTATACAATTAATATTTATCTATTTATATCAATAAACAGATGAATGTATAGTGAATATTACATATATGTTCATAATATTATTTATATTAAGATTGTTATGATGCTACCCATATAAGTATTTTTCCAATATTGAACCACAAACTTAACACAGGGAACTTTAATAGAAACTTCAAAAAAATGATACTCCTCTAAGGTGCTTTATACATCCTGGTTAGTAAAGTCGCGAACATCAAATTTTCGGTCCGCGAACCGCGGACGCGAATTCCATCAAATGTTCACGAATGGACGAACATCGGCGAACCGACATAGACTTCAATGGGCAGGCGAATTTCAAAACCCACAGGAACTCTTTCTGGCCACAATAGCGATGGGAAAGTTGTTTCAAGGGGACTAACACCTGGACTGTGGCATGCCGGAGGGGGATCCATGGCAAAACTCCCACGGAAAATTACATAGTTGATGCAGAGTCTGGTTTTAAGCCATAAAGGGCATAAATCACCTAACATTCCTAAATTGTTTGGAATAACATGCTTTAAAACATCAGGTATGATGTTGTATCGATCAGGTAGTGTAAGGGTTACACCCGCTTCACAGTAACAGACCAATCTCCCCGTTTAATGCACCGCAAACAACCGCAAACAGTCCCTTTGCACAACCGCAAACTCCCCATTTGCACAAGGTTGGATACCAAGCTAGCCATGTCCCGTTCCTTGTCCTCACTAATGTCATTGAAGGTCTCTTCCTCCACCCAGCCACCAAGGGTCCCCGAAATGTGACAACAAGCCCCCTGGGACGCCTGCTGTGTTTGGTCTTCCGCCTCCTCAAAGCCACCTTCCTCCTTTGACTCCTCTTCTTCAGTCTCCTCTCTCTGCGTTGCCTCTGTCTGCGTTATTATAAGGTGTGTACTGTTAAGTAGTACTATTCCTATCGGTTTAATCCCTGTTACGTCCACTATTAGGGGACGTGTATATGGCATGGATTTTTGGAACAGGGAGATGGAAAAATATGCTTGATCGGTCCTCCCACTTCGAATTTGTGGCACTGCGCGTGCAATCTAAGGTGCCACCAGATAGGAGTTGTATATTAAGTTATACTATTCATTCCTATCAGTTTAATACCTGTTACGTCACCTATCAGGGGACGTGTATATGGCATGGATTTTTGGAACAGGGAGATGGAAAAAGATGCTTGGTCGGACCTCCTACTTCGAATTTGGGGCACTGCACGTGCAATGTAATGTGCCACCAGATAGGAGTGGTGTATTAAGTTGTACTATTCATTCCTATCAGTGTAATATCTGTTACGTCACCTATCAGGGGTCGTGTATATGGCATGGATATTTGGAACAGGGAGATGGAAAAAGATGCTTGGTCGGTCCTCCCACTTCAAATTTGGGGCACTGCGCGTGAAATCTAAGGTGCCACCAGATAGGAGTGGTGTATTAAGTTGTACTATTCATTCCTATCAGTTTAATACCTGTTACGTCACCTATCTTTCCTCCCAATAGCACATTCTATATGTCATCAACCGGCCTGTGTGTATTTAGAGAACCACACTTTAAGGCCCTTAACCTGGGACAAGGTGGCTTGGCTATCAGAATTGCCTCAGAGCCTTAAAAACTCGCCAAACCCCCTAATCAGACACTCACTATCATACTGGAAATGGGCCAAGAAACACACAGGTTTGTTCCCTGGATTCACCCAAATGACCCCAATTATTAACCACCCTCAGGCCCCGAAACACATGAGCACAACATCACAAGGAAATATAAAACATTTGTTACTGGTTGAAGCGACACTGGGGGATGGACCGGAGTAGGGGAGCCCTGGAGACCCTTCAGAAGCAAAATCATCCCAGGAAAGGAGAGGTCGCTTACTGAAGCCCTCCCTAGGGTAACCCAAGGGTGATTGCCCAGGTTAGATATTGTAAATAATAAGCTAATACTGCTGGAGGGATGATAGCTAATAGGACTTTGGTGTTTCCTGCAGATATACTCTTTACTATTGTCTGTTTTACCATGTTTTAGGTATCTCTTAAATTGCAATCACAGTAAAAAATAAGAAAAATTATTAACCTAAAAAGTGGAAATAAGAAGCAATAGCCAGCTAACCTTAACAAAATGTCTTTATTGTAAATATGTATTTTTGCACAACTGTTATGCAAGACTGTTCAAAAATGCTTTATTTTTCATTACATGCTGTACGCCTTCTAAAATAAAATAATTTAAATGCAAAAATTAGGTATTGTTGCAGCGACCAGAAAAATTGATGTTAGTTTGCCAGGCAGAAAATGCCTTAAAACATTGCGTCTTGAACCCTAGTTGGTGGCGGATAAGTCACGCAAGTCATCTGGCATTCAGGGATAAAACACAGCAGCGTGTGGACCATTATTAGCTCAAGGCAGCTCATCTATCAGGCCTTTTTTAATCAAATGTATCGCCCACTGTCAGTCCCTTCGGCATCCATCCCTCATTCATCTTAATAAAGGTGAGGTAATCTAGAATTTTTTGACCTAGGCGACTTCTCTTATCAGTGACAAAACCTCCTGCTGCACTGAAGGTCCTTTCTGACAGGACACTTGAAGCGGGGCAGGACAGAAGTTCTATGGCAAATTGAGATAGCTCAGGCCACAGGGCAAGCGTGCACACCTAGTAGTCAAGGGGTTCATCGCTCCTCATAGTGTCGATATCTGTAGTTATGGCGAGGTAGTCTGTTACCTGACGGTCGAGTCATTCTCTGGGGTGGACCCCGAAGGGCTGTGGCGATGCATAGGACTTAAAAAGCTCCGCATGTCCTCCATCAACAACACGTCTGTAAAGCGTCCTCTCCTTGCCGGCGTGGTCGTGGGAGGAGGAGGATTATGTTCACCTCTTCCGCTGTTAGATTGCCGTTGTGCTGTGACAGATTGCCGTTGTGCTGTATTTTGGAAGTGCTGCATCCTTTACGACTTGTGGTAATTCGGTAACATTTCAGGCACTTTCTGCTTATTCCGGGGGTCTAGTAGCGTGGACACCCAGTACAGGTCGTTCTCGTTCATCCTTTTTATACGAGGGTCCCTCAACAGGCACGACAGCATGAAAGACCCCATTTGCACAAGGTTGGATGCCGAGCTAGTCATGTCCCGTTCCTCGTCCTCAGTGATCTCAATGAAGGTATGTTCTTCACCCCAGCCACGTACAACACCACAGGTACCAGATAGGTGACAACGAGTACCCTGGGATGCCTGTTGTGGTTGGTCTTCCTCCTCCTCCTCAAAGCAACATTCCTCCTCTGACTCCTCATCCTCACAATCCTCTTCCAGCGTTGCCACAGGTCCAGCAAGAGATGCTGATAAGTCTGTTTCTGGTGGTGATGGTGACCACAACTCTTCCTCTTCACGCTCATCTATGGCCTGATCCAGCACTCTTCGCAGGGCACGCTCCAGGAAGAAAACAAATGGTATGATGTCACTGATGGTGCCCAGGGTGCGACTGACCAGGTTTGTCACCTCCTCAAAAGGACGCATAAGCTTACAGGCATTGCGCATGAGCGTCCAGTAACGTGGCAAAAAAATCCCCAGCTCCGCAGAGGCTGTCCTAGCACCCCGGTCATACAAATACTGTTTAACAGCCTTTTCTTGTTGGAGCAGGCGGTCGAACATTAGGAGTGTTGAATTCCAACGTGTCGGGCTGTCTAAAATCAAGCGCCTCGCTGGCATGTTGTTTCGCCGCTGGATATCTGTAAAGTGCACCATGGCCGTGCAGGAACGCCTGAAATGGGCACACACCTTCCTAGCCTGCTTCAGGACGTCCTGTAAGCCTGGGTGCTTATGCACAAAGCGTTGTACAATTAGATTACACACATGTGCCATGCACAGCACATGTGTCAACTTGCCCAAATTCAATGCCGCCAACAAATTTCTTCCGTTGTCACAAACCACTTTGCCGATCTCCAGTTGGTGCAGAGTCAGCCACTGATCCACCTGTGCGTTCAGGGCGGACAGGAGTGCTGGTCCGGTGTGACTCTCTGCTTTCAGGGAAGTCAACCCCAAGACGGCGTGACACTGCCGTATCCGGGATGTGGAATAATACCTGTGGAGCTGGGAGGGTGCCGTTGATGTGGAGCAAGACATAGCAGCAGCATAAGAGGACTCAGCCGAGGAAGTTCTGGAAGAGGATGGAGTAGGAGGAGTAGAGGAGGTGGCAGCAGGCCTGCCTGCAAGTCGTGGCGGTGTCACCAACTCCTCTGCAGAGCCACGTATGCCATGCTTGGCAGCCGTCACCAGGTTTACCCAATGCGCAGTGCAGGTGATATACCTGCCCTGACCATGCTTTGCAGACCAGGTATCCGTGGTCAGATGGACCCTTGCCCCAACACTGTGTGCCAGATATGCCAATACTTCCTTTTGCACAATCGAGAACAGGTTGGGGATTGCCTTTTGTGCAAAGAAATTTTAGCCGGGTACCTTCCACTGCGGTGTCCCAATAGCTACAAATTTTTTGAACGCCTCAGACTCCACCAGCTTGTATGGTAAAAGCTGGCGGGCTAAGAGTTCAGACAAGCCAGCTGTCAGTTGCCGGGCAAGAGGGTGACTTTGTGACATTTGCTTCTTACGCTCAAACATGTCCTTGACAGACACCTGACTATGGGCAGATGAGCAAGGACTGCTCACGGCGAGACACGGAGTGGCGGATGGTTGAGAGGGGGCCAGCAGGGCAGCAGTGGTTGACGTGGCTGAAGATGCTGGACGAGGAGGAGGATGGAGGCTTTGACTTTGTGTGCTGCTTGTACTCATGTGTTGATCCCATAGGCGTTTGTGATGTGACATCATGTGCCTTCGCAAAGAAGTTGTACCTAGGTGGGTGTTGGACTTCCCACGACTCAGTTTCTTTTCGCACAGGTTGCAAATGGCATCGCTGTTGTCACAGACAGACACACGAAAACATTGCCACACTGCTGAGCTCTGCAATGACGGCATTCTGGTGGTGGCAACAGCATGCGTTGACTGGTGAGCTGTCTGGCTGACCCCGGGTGCCGATGCATGATGTCTGACTGTGCCACTAGCTACTTTCGACGACCTCACGCTGCTTCCAACTCGTCTCCTCCTCCTCTCTGTCTCCCCATCTGAACTTTCCTCCTGTTCTTCTTCTCTTATAGCGGGCACCCACGTGACATCCACGGATGCATCGTCATCATCAACCGCTTTACTTGTATCTGACAACTCAACAAAGGAAGCAGCACTGGGTACAACATCATCATCATCATCAGACCGTACGTCCATGTGTGTAATGCTGCCTGACTGGGACATATCCCTGTTATCTACATCCCCTGGCACTAATGTTTGTGCATCACTCATTTCTTCCAACGGATGTGTAAATAACTCTGCTGACGGATCATGTGAAGCGGCTGTGGTGCTAGTGTTGGTGGTGGCGGCAGGCGGGCAAGTGGTAACTGGAGAGGTGCCCGAAGCTAAGCTGGAGGAGGATGGTGCGTCTAGGTTCCGAGCAGAAGCTGTTGAAGATTGTGTGTCCTGTGTTAGCCAGTCAACAATGTCCTCAGAACTTTTCAAGTTCAGGGTACGTTGCCTCTGAAAACTGGGCATTATTCTAGGGCCAAAGGGAATCACAGCACCACGACCATGACGGCCCCTGCAGGGTGGCCTGCCTCTGCCTATCATTTTTTTTACGATTAGTGGCACTATGCGTGCAAGCTACTGTGACACCAGATATGAGTGTCACTGTGCACTGGCAAAAGTTGGCTGAGTAGATGCAATAGGCCTCACGCACATTCCTGTAGGCAGGCAACTGATATTCAATCGATTACAGTCAAAAAAGGGTTCTTTTATTTCACTGTACACTACGGTTGCACTAAATATGAGTGTCACTGTGCACTGGCAAAAGTTGGCAGAGTAGGTGCAATTGGCCTCACACACACGCCTGTAGGCAGGCAACTGATATTCAATCGATTACAGAAAAAAAAGGGTTGTTTTATGTCACTGTACACTACGGTTGCACCAGATATGAGTGTCACTGTGCACTGGCAAGAGTTGGCAGAGTAGATGCAATAGGCCTCACACACACGCCTGTAGGCAGGCAACTGATATTCAATCGATTACAGTCAAAAAAGTGTTGTTTTATGTCACTGTACACTACGGTTGCACTAGATATGAGTGTCACTGTGCACTGGCAAAAGTTGGCAGAGTAGATGCAATAGACCTCACACACACGCTAGCAGGCAGGCATATGCAATTAGATTACACAGAAAAAAATAATAAAATAAAATAAATGATGTTCTAGCCCTAAAAAGGGCTTTTTGGGTTGCTGTCCTTGCAGCAGATATCAAATGAGTCCTTCAGGTGTGTAGTGAAAGCTAAATACACAGCCTGGCTATCTATTTCCCTATTAAATCAGCAGAAAAAAATAATAAAATAAAATAAATTATGTTCTAGCCCGAAAAACAGCTTTTTGGGTTGCTGTCCTTGCAGCAGATATCAAATGAGTCCTTCAGGTGTGTAGTGAAAGCTAAATACACAGCCTGGCTATCTATTTCCCTATTAAATCTCCAGCAGCTACACTATCTGTCCTCTCTCAACAAATGTAGCTTCAGAATTATTCTAAAATGGAGGCTGTCCTTCAGATGGAAGTCCCTGGAAGGGAGTGTATGCTGCTGATTGGCTGGAATGTGTCTGCTGACTGTAAGGTGCAGGGTCAACGTTTCCTCAATGATAAAGAATAGGGGGCGGACCAAAAAGCGCATGTGTTCGCCGTTCGATACGAACGCGAACATGCGAAAATCGCCGCAAATAGTTATCCGGCGAACTGTTCGGGACATCACTAATCCTGGTTGGATGAATCAATCAACAAATTCAGTAAAGGTACACAATAACGATTAAGAAGACAAAGTCTATACAACAGAATCCCTATGTCTCATTACAGAGACCGCCTTTCTGAAGGGCTATGGTGTGCCCCACAAGCTGGCTAAATGTCCGTCAAAAAAGTGTAATGATGTACAAGAAGTATAGACTAAGTCAAATTAATATCATACATAACCAGAGATGCATACATGTACTAAAAATGCTTATTCATACCGCTAAAAACAACTTTAGCCTTTTGTAAACCACATTGGGACAAGATAATTGAACTACCAGTGTAATATTGGCATTTCACAGACACCCATACTATAACGCCCTACTTGGGTAAAGATAATTGCTGAATGAAAGTCTAAATCACCACCGGTAGTAAGATAAAGCTTGCACGTTGCAGGATGGAGCTACTTTTTAGACTTAAAACAATTCACGATACATTGAGTTATGTTTTACTGGTTAATACCCAAGCAAGATTAGGGAGCTTATAATTAGGTCTCTTCTAATAAATATTTCCTATCTCTCATATACATTGTTTATAAAAAACTATCCACTTGTACTCAGTTAGTATATTTGTGCATTTAATAAGATATATTATGTTGCCACCTCGCTCTCCATATGAAATGACTTATGTTGAGAGTTAAAAGAACTGACTTAGATATTAACTATTCAGAGCCTTCATCTCTGATGCCTACTGAGCTTTATCGAAATAATATATCAAGGGTTTGTAGTCCTCTCATTGAGTTTAGCTACAAGTTTTATGCCCATATGGTGTCCAACTTTCTGTACATATATGATTTGCACAGGTTGTGATTTGCACATGTTTCCTTTGAGTGCACAGGATATTAATTTAATGTTGTTGTCATAATTTAATTAAGCATTTGTATGCACTTTATGTTTTGTTCAGATGCAATATACAGGCATAGCATATCCTTTAGAATTAGGCACATATAATGTCATTTAAGTAATGATCAGATACAATATATAAAAATATGATAATTACAATAAGTCATCTTTCAATGGTATTTATTTAAAACAAGACAAGTGTATCTATAATGTGATACATTTCCCTGAAAAGCAGATTGGTGCCTTCTATCTAAAGTCTGTATTTGGAATACTCATTTATTACATTTCTTTACTAAGCAGAGCACAGCAAGTTCATCTTTTATTGTTTTTATGTATTAGAGTCTAATAGAGATACTGTTTTACATTTGACCAATAGAGGTTAAGTTTTAGATACATACGTGTGGTGTCCTATATGATATTGAGTTTAACATTAGACACATAGACCTATGAGTGCAAGATCACGTTGCTGTTTCATCTGAAGATGTTGCATTTCCTTTCCCACTTGTTAAGCATCATATTTGTTATTTTCCCTTAGTTGTTGAATGAGGGATAGTATTTGGTGCTTTAGTTTGTGCTCCCTACAATAATGTTGGGGGATCAGGTTGAATCTCTGCTCCTGGCGTTTTTAGCATATTGTGAGTTGGGAGTAGGGGAGTAGTTGTAAGTAGATTTTTGATCTTGAGTTCCTTTGGCATCAGGCTCCTTCTTTTGTCCAATAAAAAGGTATTACTATATACTGCAATACTCACTATATACTGCAATATTATTATGTTTATATATATATATATATATATATATATATGTATATATATATATATATATATATATATATATATTAATATATATTGTATATTACAATGGGCTCAATAGGGGAAATAAGACCAATTACACAGGAGACAAACTGAGTTCACCCGTACAGGTTGAAGTTGGTAGACAGGCAAAAGGTCAGGGGCACACAATTCAAATCCAAATGTATCCAAAAGTATTTAAAGTAAAGTAAAAAAAAATAATAACTAAGATCTGTAATTGCATATGCAGAAACACAACAAAACACAAGAGTAAGGAATGATAGGCCTCTGTGGAAAATAACTTGACTAGAGTCATTCTTGAGGTAGTTATAAAGTTAAAATGGGTGTTGAAAAGGATCATTTATATCTGATGGGGATAAATTATGTGGAACATTTGAGATCGTGGAGATAATTATTATTGATCATGGGAGTAATTGGTTTGAACGTTCCATCTAGCATGTGTCCCCATTCCTCTTGGGCCATCTTTATGACCAAAAAATCCTATATCATAGTTCTGTACAGCTGGCCATAACATCTTAAGAGATTCTTTGAATGGGTCATAACTTAACAGGACTCTAATTCAATCCAGTTCGGATGCAGTAACTCTAATAATGTTTCCTAGAAAAGTAAATATATACAATCTCCCAAAGATTTCATCCTCTTCAATCTGCAAGCTTGTTATTATAACATATATATGCAAAAATCTTGGTTTCTCAGGTGGTTGTGGACACCATATCACAGGAAGTGAATACAGCAAGTGCTGAGTATGAGCACTTTTGTGTATAGTGTGTGTACACAACCTGGAAATGCGATGAACTGCAAAAAAGAAAATGTGTGAGAAATTAAATCACAAAAATAAAAGGTGGTGGTCCAAAAGTAGAATAAAAAAAAGGAAGTAGCAAATGTTGAGATGATTTTTAAACAAATTATTAATTAACAGGAACTTTATAGACACAAAAGAGTAATTTTGGTTATATAGCAAAACTGACATTAGTCCTCCCAATATTAATGAGAAATCTAAGTCATAGAAGGGCTGGATTTAACTGCCCCGCTGCCCTGGAACACATTGCTAAAAGCTCTAATGGATGATGTAAAAGAATAAGGGGAAATAAGAGAAAAGTAAAAGTAGAACAGAGAAAGGGGAAGAAAACAGAGGACAGTTTGCAGAAAAGTGATACGAGTGAAAGTTTGGGAGGGAGAAAAGGTTTTAATCTATATTGCTGTCTCTTCATTCCCTGCCACCCTAGCCCCAAGCTTTGTTGTTGTTTTGGAAAATCTGTCCCTAGATACTCAGATTAGCTGAAAAAAAGAAAGAAGGGAAAGAGATAAAAGTGTATTAAAGCAAGCTCTCACTAGATGGCAGTAACAATATCTCTGACAGGAATATATTATTTAAAAAGTCAAGATAATAGTTGAAAGTCAAAATAATATTTTCACAAAAAGGGCTATATGCCATACTGTTTAGCACTTGTAACAACTTTTTGTATTATATGAATTGTGAGTTAATCAATAGGAAGACGAAAATGCTTTGAAACATTGCTAATTGTCTTATTATGTAAAGTAATCATATCGCTTTGAAGGTTCCAAATTTTATTTAGAAAATAAGTTGAAATTGGTATGCTCTTTTCTACCTCTACAATGTTCGTTTTTGAAGTGGGGCTCAAAAAAGGATCCCATATCACAAATCAGGGCTTACCAAGGATTTGTGTTTAGGCAGAATTATATTTACTTCTATAATTACCTGCCTTGTTTCAATACCCCTTTAATGCATACTAATATTTAACTTGCCTTTGCAGATGCTTTTATAGATCACTGATACATAGGTGAATATACATTAGCATCCCTAAATATTCTTTTACATCTACCATTTAGCTGCACATTCATCTAGTCCATGCAAGTCCCTTTGGAATGAAAGTACATCCTGGTCTGATAACACAATTAAGTGATATAAGCAACTATGGAGACATAAATAAAATCAAAAGTGTCGGGACTCTAGTGTCAACTCATCTGTTTTAACAACCAGCATTATAAAGACTATACTATTATATACTTTTATATAATAAAGAGTATACATAAATTGGTACATACTATAGCAAACTCCATAGCATTATACAATTACACAGATTCCCAAATATATCAGCATAACTGATATACCTCCTTGTGTACAATACTACATCACAAATGTGGATATGGTTTTCAAAAAGTGTGAAGAGATATTACCAACTTGAGAATGTATGAATTGGAGAAGTCTCCTTGGTAACAAAAAGCCCTAAGTTGGTATTACAGTGGAAGTTAGTGAAAAGATATATGTAGGTTTGAGAAGTTTGAATCTTACTAATTAGGCAGGGAAATGGCATACAGCTATTTTTTAATTAGAAAATACATTGTGTTGCCTTCTGGTGAAAGTACAGGTGTTTATATTTCTTGAGAGCAGTGCTTGCACCTATTATTGTAACCTGCCTGTTTCAGTGCCTGTGAGGGGTGGTATCAATTTTTGCAAGATCAAATTATCTAAAAAATACTTATGACCTCTCCCACTTCACTCCTCCCTGATCCCTCCATTGATAAATTAAAAAACACACCCACATAATCAAGATCTCAGGAAGTGATGCAACTAAGATGGATTCTTCCCATATATAAACTGAATTTTGTAAAATTCAGATTTTTCCTAATTGTTTTTATGTTTCTGGCTTATGCAGCTGCTAATATTATTAGTGTTTTTAATTCTCCACTACAGTGATCTCTTAAGAACTTCACTACAGTGATCCCTTAAGAACATGTGCCTCTGTCATAAACATAATGTAACATTGAGGTACTAGAATATTTTTTTTCCCCACAAGGTGTTTCTTTAGTTTCACTAATAATACTGAAAGTTTGCCCCATCCAAATGTATGTTCTTAAAGGACCACTTTACTTTGAGAAAACAAGCATATGCTTGTGAAGTATGAAATAAACAACATTAGTTGCAAACCATCAGCATATCTTAAAAGTTAGAGAAAATATTGATTTTTGCAGACTGATTTTGTGTCTGGAGCAGTGGCGGCTGGTTACTTTCCAAGTTGGTGGGGCGGAATGCAGAGACCTGGACCCTCCCCTTAAATTGACTCCGCCCAAAAGTAGCAACTTCTCCCCTTCACAACATGTTACCTCTGTAGGCCCTGCCCACTGACACATACTGAACCCACTTACTTTTTTCCTGTCACTTTACATAAGTATTGAGTTGGTGCTGGTTCTGCTCACTATTCTTATGATGGGAAGTGCTTGCATTTTCTTGATGACATGCAATAAATAAATAGAACACATATAAAACATGTTAGATCAGGACATATAGTCGTGGCAGCTCATAGAAATTGAACTACAGTTTAGTTTATGCAGGGCTTAAATGAGAAGCTAGGGTTCAGTTTCTGCCTTCAGTTTTATGTTGTATGCTGTCAAAACAATCAGTAAAGTGTGGTTAAATATTTAAAGAGCTCCTGCCTCCTCCATTTTTATTGAAAAACAAGACATGGATCCTGAGAGTGACAGTGAATTGGTCACATTATGTTGGCAGTGGTGGGAAAGAAAATTGTCTGTGTTTAAGAAGACAGCCCACCGTACAGGATAATAATGGAGGAACTATTGAAAGCCCTGGCAGATTCCAGTACATGCCAGAAAGTGGGTGGAGCTTGTGAGCAAGAAAACCAGTAGAAATGGCTGAAAGAAATTGCAGCGGACAGAGCCCATACTGCAAAAGATGATGGACTAAGAGATGCTGCTGCATGTCTGAGAGAGGCCACAGAGAAATGGCAAAGACAAGCAGAAGAGCATATAATCTGCTTTAGTGAGGCCACAGAGCAGAGGCGGAGACAAGCGGAAGAGGACAGAGTCCAAATGAAAGAGTTTTTGGAGGCACAGAAAGTGCAGCTGCAGCAACTAATACTATGGTTACAGAAGCAAGTGGAAGCATGAATCCTAATCGCTTCCTAAAGAGGATGACCACTCAGGATGACATTGAAAAATATCTCCTGAACTTTGAGAAGATTGCCACTAGGGAAGGTTGGCCTAAACTGCACTGGGCCACAGTCCTTGGTCCCTATCTGTTTGGAGAAGCTCAGAAAGCATATGTGATTTTGCCTGAAGAGGCCTGGTGGATGGCAGAGAGAGTGCAAAAAGCCATCAAGAGAGCTTTAAAAGAGACTGCTGCAAGTGAGACGGCAGGAGCCACTGCAAGTTAGACTGGAGAGGGCACCACAGAGACGGCAGAGGGCACAAATGAGATTGCTGTGAAAGTAACAGAAATTGCTGAGCAAGCAAAAGAGGCTGCTAGTACAGATAAAGAACCGTTGCCCCTGGATCAAACTGCTAATGATCTAAACGTAACTAAGGTTGTGAGCAACAGTCAAAGAGAAAAGGACAAAATATTGTCCCTGACTGAGTGCAAAACCAGCCTCAGTAAGAAGCATACTGATCAAGTAATTGAACTTTTGAGTCCAAACCGATGCAAGTGCAATGAAGATGACTCCATAAGAAACCTGGACAGACACAGTCACCTGTCCTTGGTGGAGAGTACTAGAGTAAGAAAGTGCCTGACAAAGATCTCTGACCTAGAGAAAGGAGAGACCAAGTGGATAATTATAGTGTTCTTACAAAGGAAGAATGTCCTAAAAATGCTGAAGACACTGGAAACCTTACTAAAGGGAAAGATAAGGAGATTTAAATGGTGAAAGACAAACCACCGTCTCTAATAGGACATATGAAGCAGAGCATGGAGATGTGTCCTTATAAAACTTTGAAGTATCCCGAGAGCATTCTGTCTCAGTTGGCCATAAAACAAAGTGCTATGGATAAAGAGAAGCAAGACAGGAAACAAGTAAAACAAGAAGTACAGTTGAACTCTATCCCAGTGGGATTCAAAAAGCCTGAAGTGGAAGACAGGCAAATTGCTACTGAAATTTAGGGTATCAGGATGATGCCAGGTTATATTCCTGAATGGAGAAAGATGCCTGCATTTGAGGACAACAGAGTGTCCTATAGGAAGAAGACACAGATGTCTAATTGGGAGCAGTGGATGAGTCCCCCCCCCCCAAGTACAAGATGAATGAGAGAATTATGCAGAAGCGGCTGCACAGTGGCAAACAAATGGAGTGAGACCTCCTCACTGACTATATATCTCAGAATTGAAGCAGCTGTAGTAGAAAAGGAGCTCCTGTTCCATACTCCAGAAAAGCAGAGGGTGAGCACACTCTCTGATATTGCAGCACAGTCTAAGCAGAGTGCAGTTTGTTCAGAAGAGACTAACACTGATCCTCAGGAACTGTGTGTACAAGATGCTACATTGAATGTAGAGCGATATTTGCAGGAAGCTCATATGCAAGGCGTAGCCTGTACAGGAGAGACAGAAGGGTGAAGAAAACATGGCTGAGCAGCCAAAGATATTCAGGGAGGACCTGATAGAAGAGTCAGAGGAGATTCCTCAGTTGAACATGCAGCAAAAGATCCGGGACAAGCAGAGTGAACTGGATTTGCAACAAGCTAATGAGGAGAAACTGCGGCTGAAGGAAGCTGAGGAAGATGAAAAGCTGGAAGCCTTGGAGGCAAAGCAAGTAGAGAAGCCACTAAAAGAAGAAATAATACGGATGAAGGATGCGGATGCCAAAAATAAAAACAAGAGGCCAATAAGAAGTGTACTAGTGTAGGAAGCACAGCGGTAACAAGTAGGCCTGCTGTGAACAGAAAGAAAGATGAGGTGCGGACCCAGGCTCAAGAAGCAGCCCTGAGAGTGGACATGCCTTTGGAGTTTATGAAGGACACTGTACCAGAACTGAAGCAACATGGACGTATGAAGCTGATATGTTTTTGTGAGAATTATCAGCCAGCCAATTGGACCATCTGGAACAGAGAGAACCAGGACAGAAGGGAAGAAAAGCAACACGAGAAGTTGCTGTTCCATTGGGAAGGTGGAAATGATGAACCTAACGAGGGAATATTGGAGACCCTTGACAAAGGTCTGAAGGGAGCCAGACAAGCTCAAGGGGCCACAGAGGTTGATCAAGAGTTGTACAGATCGACAGCAGAGAACCAGCTGCTATCTTAACCAGACACAAGTACCCAACTGGGTGAATTGAAGGAGCAACTGAATGAAGTGACAAAGTGTGCAAGGGGGAAAGCAGCCAAACTTCCTACAATGGAGAATACCATCAGCGGTGTAAGACCAGAGGTGTCACGGATGTCGTAGAGTGAAGGGGAGAATGCAGAGAGATGGCGGATGTTACAGAGGCTGCGTTGGATCGCATACACGGCCTCACGGCATTGGACGCTCAACCCCATGGTGTCGAGCTGTGGTGGGGGATATGTGATGGTGTGTCACCAGATGGCAGTAGAGAGCCCTTCAAGACTTCTCCCCAGGAGTGAGATGGTTAAGAAGATCCTTAAAAAGCTTGGGTGTGACTGCAATCAAGACCTGCTGCTGCTTCCAGGTGGACAGTTGTTTGACAGAGGTGGAGTGTTGTGGAAGTGTGCAGGGCCGCTGTCAGAAGCCGCACTGGAAGCTAATGGACCAAAGCCAGAAGCTTTGAAGAGATAGCCTGCAGATAATAGGAACAGAAAGTTGGAAGGTGATGACCGAAGGAGGGATCTGCTTAGGAAAGAGAGGTCGGAGATACAAAACCTGAGAGAGAGGTGAGAGGGAAAGACACCTCTGCTACCTATGCTTGGACTGTATGTTTGCACTTCTATGTAAGACAGTGAGTGAACTACAGTTTAGTTATGAAGGGCTTCAATAAGAAGCTAGGGTTTTGTTTCTGCCTTCAGTTTTATGTTGCATGCTGTCAAAACAATCAGTAAAGTGTGGTTAAATATCTAAAGAGCTCCTGCGTCCTCCATTTTTATTGAAAAACAAGGTACGGATCCTGAGAGTGACAGTGAATCGGTCACAATATATAATATATGTCAAATACATTATATATGTGGACATACTTACACACACACATATATATACACATACAAAGGGGTGGAGAAGAATATTAAAATATCTAAAACATGGGAGCCTGGAAAACATTTGTAGGAGCACAACAGGCTGCTTTCTAGAAGCCTTGAAGGAGGTCCTTCATAGGGATGCAGAAGCCTTATTCTTATAAAAATAGAATACAAGCTGTACTCTAGGAGCCTGGAAGGAGGTTTTTCATAGGGATGCAGATGCCTTATTCTATCACATATAATAGTTGTCAAACTACGAATCGTCGTCACGCTTTGCAAGCTCGCAAACTGTGGGACGCAGTTGGTCCGCAAATGTGGACCCTCATGAAGCAAGGGGCCGCATTTTCAGAAGCTGGAGGCTCTAACATCGCCTGCAATGAGCTTAAGGCTCTTTGCAGCCCACAAATGCGGACCATAGCGAATCGAGGGGCCGCATTGGTGGAGGCTCAACGGCGCCTCACACCCGGTTACAAACACCCACAGAAGCGGCACTACCAAAAATATGAACCACGGGACATTTACAGACTTAGCAGACAAAAATATGAGACGCAGGACTTAGAAAAAACAAACATTACGACCTCGCAAAAATACGACCTTAACGGCCAAACCACGCGCACCTGAAAACATTAAAAACACAATAAATACCCCAAAAAAATACATAAACTTACCCACAGCAAGGGGGGGGGGGGGCACCCAGGACCTCTGCAAGTAAAGTTAAACCTTAAATTAAGTCCACATTCACGAGTTTACAAACACGAAAATCCCCTAAGCGAGAGAAAAAATGGCGCCGAAGAAAACGAGGCTACATCACCGCCAAGCGCAAAACAGAGCCCAACACGTACCACTTTCACGAGGTAGTAGAATGGACTGTTCCTAAAGATGTAAAATTGCTTACTAAAGACGCAAAATCATTCCAATGCGCATAACACATACATACAATATAGCCGCCATTTTAACACAATCTAAACAATAACGCATCTGAAATGGTGGTTTTCCCGCCTAAACTAATGGCTCTGGCTCGCGCACGCAGCCTATATATAGGGCACACTGCTGACACTTTCTCCTCAGGTGATGACAGTCTGTCTGGACATTTTCTGCTGCCAGAAAATCCAAAGAGATTGTTAGCTCTTCAGGATATTGATTGCTGGATATTTCTTAGTGATAGGTAAAGTATATTAATGAATTTATTATTTATTAATAAAAAATAAATAAATACATTACTACATTTTACAACACAATATAATATGAACTATTGATTTGTGTTTAGTAATGTTATTTCATACATTCATTCAATAAAAAAATTAAATATGATTTTTACATCTTTTCACAGATTTCTCACGTTTACACCTGCCGCAAAACAGGAGCATTTTCAATTATAGAACATCTAATTTATAGGTATATGATTTTGTGATGATATTCTTTACAAATATAGGATTAACTATTTCTTACAGCCCATGGATGAGAGATATTGCTTAATTCATTTAAGTAATTTATTTTACAAAATATCAAATCATTAGAAGGAAAAAAACAAAAACAAAATTAAGATTTTATTTATGTGTATTTGTGTATTCATCCATTCATCATTATGTTACTGCTCATTGCCAGGGATAGCACCTTAGAAGCAGTTACATATTTTATTTCATGTATTATATTAGGTTGTAGCAGATGGCACTGGGCTGTCCTGCAATTTACTGTGAATAAGCTGCATTCGCATAACTGTATGTTGTACTTGTGTTAAAAGAAATGTATGTTGGTTTATGCTCTGCAGAATATTAGCCAGACTATGGCAGACCTAGGCTAA
Source organism: Discoglossus pictus (assembly GCA_027410445.1). Taxonomy (NCBI): domain Eukaryota; kingdom Metazoa; phylum Chordata; class Amphibia; order Anura; family Alytidae; genus Discoglossus; species Discoglossus pictus. Next base: position 331,216 of record JAPZIH010001122.1, read on the forward strand.
TAGATAATCCTGTTACAGATAAGGAGGTCTATTCATTCTCAAACATAAGAACAAAGAAGGATTATCTAATCATTGTCTGATTATATCAAGTTGCCTTAGGGAGGTGTGACTCACCTATTGTCCCTAAATGTGTACTGTATGGCCAACTATGGAGAATATGTGAAATGTCTGTGTGTTATGTGTAAAAGATACTTTTACTAACTTTTGAACCCCTGGTCTGATTCATGCCATTTTTTAATATGTTGTTCCCCTGGGGGAGAGCTATTGAACGGTGCTGGACTTAAAGGTGTACCCCCTGTTTTTGGGGTACATCCAGAATGTGGTTAAAATTGGGTCTGTTTTAATTGTGTTACCTGTTATCTGAGGGGAGGAGACGTGGGGGTTCCCTGTCATTAAAGATAGAGTTCTGCTCCTGAAACTGTGTGTCGTTCAGTTATTGGGATTGCGGTTGGGATATTGCTATTATTTTACCTGTTGGAAACCTTGCCTGTGGATTTACCATTTACTTGTTCCTGAGCCTCACTGGGATTATAAGCGGAGATAACCTGGGGAATATTGCCTCTCCGCTACATTTAGGTCACTTGCTCTTTTGTGTAGCTCTTCTTTAGGAACACATGATAACTGTTTCTGTTTTTGCATTCATGATATAGAGAGACACACATAGAGAGAGAGACACACGGACAGAGAGAGAGAGAAGCAGCCAGACACACACACGCAGCCAGACACACTCAGACAGACACCCAGAGACACAGACACCCAGAGACACAGACACCTAGAGACACAGACACCTACAGACACCCAGAGAGATAGACACCTACAGACACGCAGAGAGACAGACACCCAGAGACACCCAGAGCCACAGACACCCAGAGACACAGACACCCAGAGACACCCAGACACCCAGAGGCATCCAGACACACACACAGACAACCAGACTGACACCTACAGACACGCAGAGAGACAGAAAACTACAGACACCCAGACAGACAGACACCTACAGACACGCAAAGAGACAGAAAACTACAGACACCCAGACAGACAGACACCTACAGACACGCAGAGAGACAGAAAACTACAGACACCCAGATAGACAGACACCTACAGACACGCAGAGAGACAGAAAACTACAGACACCCAGACAGACAGACACCTACAGACACTCAGAGAGACAGAAAACTACAGACACCCAGACAGACAGGCACACACAGAAATACAGAGACCCAGACAGACAGAGACACATAGAAAATTAGCAGAGGCTGAAAAAGGACAACTGGCATATGCGCAAAGACATCAATTGCCAATGCCAAGAGTAAATATGGTTCTTAAAAGGGATCGCCATACTTATCAAAGACGGTATAATTTACCAACAGCAAATGAGGTTTCCATGGTATTTAAAAATCATGATGGCGAACCACCATTTGAGCAGGATATTAGAATTTATCCACGCAATAAAGAACAACCTTTTATAAACATCAATATTTTAAGCAGTAATTTGGATCCTATGACATATCCCATTTTCTTTCAAAAGGATGGCAACCAAAATTACAGTTGCAAAGTTATCCCAATAATAAAGTTTGTGTTAGAAACAATATTTCCATGCTGGAATATAAAGTGGCACAAACTGCTGTCCGGGATCATTATAATCCTATTTTATGTGGGGGTAAACTCACACAACAATGGATTATTGATTCCTATCTACAAGTCGAAACAAATAATCTAAATTTTGTCAAATTTCAACAAAACAAGCTTCGAGTAGAACAATATTGTGGATTGTTGGATTATGTCGCTGAATTGGCTGCAAACAGAGACATTCCTGCTGGACGAGCAATGATTTTGCCATCCTCTTTCCAAGGATCTCCTCGCAATATGCAAGAAAGATACAATGATACCATAGCTATTGTCACTAAATTTGGAAAATCTGATTTATTCATTACATTTACATGTAATCCACAATGGCCAGAGATCAAAGAACATTTTCTGCTTGGACAAACTACTTCTGACCGACCAGATTTGGTGGCAAGAGTATTCAAAATAAAACTTAATTTGTTAATTCATGATATCACTAAACCAGACTTATTTGGAAAATGTGTGGCTTTTGTTTATACCATTGAATTTCAAAAAAGAGGCCTGCCACATGCACATATACTTTTAATCTTGCAAGAAAATTATAAATTGAATACAGCAGATAGAGTGGATTCAGTGATTAGTGCTGAACTGCCACATCCAGAAAAACATTCAAGACTTTATGAGATTGTAACTCATAGAATGATACATGGTCCATGTGGAGAGAGTAAGCCAAAGTCACCATGTATGGAAAATAAGAAATGTATAAAAGAGTTTCAAAAACAATTTCAAATGCAGACTTATGTTAATTGTGATGGATACCCTTTGTATAAAAGAAGAGAAAGACAAACAGCTATTATCAGTAGCCAAAAGGTCGATAATGGATATGTGGTTTCATACAATTCACATTTGCTGATGAAGTACAATGCACATATCAATGTGGAAGCTTGCACATCAAATCCATCAAATATGTGTATAAATTGTGACAGATTCACTGTCACTCTCAGGATCCGTGCCCTAATATCCAGCACCAAAATGGAGAAAACAGGCGCCCTTTAAATGCTTAGCAGATTTGTGCTGTTTATTTGTCAGCATATAACAGAAAATAAACCAAACAGAAAATAAATCCTAGCTTCTCCTTGATGCCCTGCATAACTAAACTGCAGTTCCCTTACTGTCTTAAATAGAAGTGCAAACATACAGTCCAAACATAGGTAGCAGAGCCGTCTTTCCCTCTCACCTCTCTCTTAGGCTCTGTGTCTCCGGCCTCTCTTTCCGAAGCAGATCCCTCCTTCGGTCATCACCTTCATGGACTTTCTGTTCCTCTTATCTGGATGCTCGATCTTCAAAGCTTCTGGCTTTGGTCCATTTGTTTTCAGTGCGGCCTCTGACGTCGGCCCTGCACACTTCCACAACACTCCAGCTCTGTCAAACAGCTCTCCACCTGGAGACAGCAGCCGGTCTTGATTGCAGCCACAGCCAAGCTTTTTAAGGATCTTCTTAACCATCTCACTCCTGGGGAGAAGTCTTAAAGGGCTCTCTACTGCCCTCTGGTGACACAGCATCACATATCCCCCACCCCAGCTTGACACCATGGGGTTGAGCGTCCAACGCCGTGAGGCCGTATCTGCAATCCAACACATCCTCCGTACCATCTGTGCTCTCTCCGCACTCTTCTCGTCACGGTGACACCAGTGAAGCTTTACTTTACTCATCAGAGCTACCGCTCTTCCAGCTGCACCATCCGTTGGCGCTCTCTTTGTATTTCTAGGAGCATCTACATAATTTGTCTCTACTGTCATCTTAAACTCCTTCATAGGACTTTTCCCATTTCGCAGCTTACCTTCTTCATCACTGCTTTCAAATTCCTTCATCTTTCCTTGGAACCGTGTTTTCTTTCTGGGTGAAGAGACAATTCCTTTTTCTGCTCTTCCTTTCACTTCATATTTTCTGCTTTCTTTGCCGTTCCGCCTGCTGTTATCACTTAAAGTTTGAGGGTAGGACACCGGCCTGCCCATCTCTCCGAGTGCCCTGCCCCAGGGACCCTTGAAAAGTACTTCTCGTACTTTGGTCTGAGAATGTGTTTCTCCATACAGTCGCTTCCCTGGGGGTACATCACAGACATTACAGGTTTCTGTGACCTTGTCTTCCACCGGATGCATCTTTTCTTTTAGACCCTTCATCTTATTCTTGCAGCTCTGACTTATCCTCTTTATATCTTTAATGCAAGGACTTACGTTCGCCAGTTCACTTTCCAGCTTGGATACTCCCTGCCAGTTCGTGGCTAGATGGTGTGTTTTCGTCTGTTCAAAGTCACTCCGGCAGCATCTATGCCTCATCCTCATGCAAACCGGGAGCCTGGGACTGGAGCTGCCTCACTTCGGCCTCTTTATGCTTGGAGTTCATTTGCTCCTTTAATCCTCCTGTTAGACATTCTCTTTTTTCCAGGAGATTATCCGCAGCTTTCTCATCCCTTTTAACTTCCCTATGGAACAACAACTTCTTGGGCTGTTTTTCTTCCCTCTGTTTCTAGCGCTCTCGGTTCCAGGTGCTCCTATTGGCTGGCTGACAACTCTCACCAAAATGTATAAGCCTCATCCAGTCATCTTGCTTCTGTTCTGGCCCAGTATCATCTATAGACTCCAAAGGCAGGGCCACTCTCACGGCTGTATCCTGCTCTCGGATCTGTACTTCATCTTTCTTTCTGTGCACAGCAAGCATATGCGATATCTCTGCTTGAAAGGAGCTCTCAGACTTTTCTTTTTGCTGGAATATTTCCAGCTGTTCAGGAACTTCAAGCTGACACCCAACAGATAGGTAGTACGCCTCTTGAATCCCAGATTCCTGGAAAACACTTTTATTTTCGGCTTTTATTTACTTGCTTTGCGTCCAGCTTTCCATCTTCCTCGGCTTCCTTAAGCCGCAGTTTCTTCTCATTAGCTTGTTGCAACTCCAGTTCAATCTGCTTGTACTGGATCTTTTGCTGCATGTTCAACTGAGGAACCTCCTCTGACTCTTCTATCAGGTCCTCCCTGAATATCTTTGGCTGCTCAGCCATGCTTTCTTCCCCCTTCTGTATCTCCTGTATAGGCTCCTTCACTATCTCTTGCATATGAGCTTCCTGTAGACATTGCCCTATATTCAGAGAAGCATCTTGGGTACACAGGTTCTGGAGGTCAGTGATAGTCTCTTCTGGACAGGCATCACTCTGAGCCAACTGTGTTTTCAGATCAGACGGATTGGCCATCCTCTGTGCTTGTGGAGCATGTAACAGCAGTTCCTTCTGTATCACAGTTGCTTTCCTCTGCTTACAGGATTCTCCTATCTCTTGTAGTTGGGAGGTGGAATTGGTGATCTCTCTTTCTCTCTGAGATGCACGATTATTGATGAGATCTTGCTTCTCCTGTTTATCATTGTGCTGTGGTTCCCGCACAACTGACTCTTTCAGCTAATATTTGGGAGGACTCTTCCTCTGCTCCCAAATAGTCATCTGTATCTTATTCCTGTAGGACACTCTGTTGTCCTCAAATGCAGGCTTCCTGTGCCATTCAGGAATATAATTTGGCATCATCCTGATACTCTTAATTTTAGTAGCAATTTTCTCATCTTGCTTCTCTTTATCCATAGCGCTTTGTTCTATGGCAAACTGAGACTGAACGCTCTTGGGACACTTCATAGTTTTAGAAGGATACATCTCCATGCCCTGCTTCATATGTTCTCTCAGAGACAGTGGTTTGTCTTTCTCCATCTCAATCTCCAGACTATTTTCTTCCTTATCTTTTACTTTGGTAAGATTTCCAGTTTCTTTATAATTTTTATGACATTCTTCCTTTCTATGAACACTGGCTATATTCTTCCACTTGGTCTCTCCTTTCTCTAGGCCAGAGATCTTTGTCAGGCACTTTCTTTCTCTAGTACTCTCCACCTCAGGAGTATTCACCAAGGACAGGTGGCTGTGTCTGTCCAGGTCTCTTATGGAGACCTTCTCATCGCTCTTGTCCATAAGATTTCCACATCTGTTTGGGTTCCCTTCTTCCTCAATGACTTTATCAGCATCAACGTTCTCTTTTGCTCTCTCAGCAATCTCACTTGCGCCCTCTGCTGCGCTCTCAGCCATCACAGTGGTGCTCTCTGCTGCGCTCTCATTCGCGGCTCCTGCCGTCTCATTCGCGGCACTGAACTTGGTGGCTTTTTCCACTCTCTCTGCCATCCACCAGGCCTCTAACTCCTGATTTCCTCCTGCATCAGGCTCGGTTTGCCTTCCCTTAACAGGGAAACTGCTTTTTAAGCTTGGGTAGACAAGCATGCCCCTTGGATAGCGATAAGCAGGTTTGTCAAAAAAATCCCAGGAGTACAATCTCTGTACTCTTTTCACTCCTATTCTGTTAAGGATCTCTTCCTTCAGGGTACAATAATTTGTTGCCTTTCCTTCAGGCAATTCACAATACGCTATCTGTGCTTCTCCACACAGATAGGGACCCAGGATTGTGGCCCAGTGCTGTTTAGGCCAACCTTCCCTAGTGGCAATCTTCTCAAAGTTCAGGAGATATGTGTCAACATCATCCTGAGCGGTCATCCTCTTTAGGAAGCAATTAGGATTCATGCTTCCACTTGCTTCTGTAACCACAGTATTATTTGCAGACTTCAGTTTCTGCAGCTGCACTTTCTGTGCCTCCAAAAACTCTCTCATTTGGACTCTGTCCTCTTCAGCTTGTCTCCGCCTTTTTTCTGTGGCCTCACTCATGCGGATTATATTCTCTTCTGCTTGTCTCTGCCATTTCTCTGTGGCCTCTCTCAGACATGCAGCAGCATCTCTTAGTTGAGAATCATTTGCAGCATGGGCTCTGTCCTCTGCAATTTCTTTCAGCCATTTCTGCTAGTTTCCTTGCTCACAAGCTCCGCCCACTTTCTGGCATGTAGTGGCATCTGCCAGGGCTTTCAATAGTTCCTCCATTATTATACTGTACTATGGGCTGTCTTCTTAAACACAGACAATTTTCTATCCCACCACTGCCACCATAAATGTGACAGATTCACTGTCACTCTCAGGATCCGTGCCCTAATATCCAGCACCAAAATTGAGAAAACAGGCGCCCTTTAAATGCTTAGCAGATTTGTGCTGTTTATTTGTCAGCATACAACAGAAAATAAACCAAACAAAAAATAAATCCTAGCTTCTCCTTGAAGCCCTGCATAACTAAACTGTAGTTCCCTTACTGTCTTACATAGAAGTGCAAACATACAGTCCAAACATAGGTAGCAGAGGAGTCTTTCCCTTTCACCTCTCTCTTAGGCTCTGTATCTCCGGCCTCTCTTTCTGAAGCAGATCCCTCCTTCGGTCATCACCTTCAGGGACTTTCTGTTCCTCTTATCTGCATGCTCGCTCTTCAAAGCTTCTGGCTTTGGTCCATTTGTTTTTAGTGCGGCCTCTGACGTCGGCCCTGCACACTTCCACAACACTCCAGCTCTATCAAACAGCTCTCCACCTGGAGACAGCAGCTGGTCTTGATTGCAGCCACAGCCAAGCTTTTTAAGGATCTTCCTAACCATCTCACTCCTGTAGAGAAGTCTTGAAGGGCTCTCTACTGCCCTCTGGTGACACACCATCACAAAATATATATATAAAGAATATGATGCAGCAAATGTTGTTGTGCAAGGTTCACACAATGAAAAAGACAACCCCATTTTACACGACGAACTTTCTTCTTATTTAGATGCTCGCTATGTAAGTGCTCCTGAAGCAATGTGGCGTCTTCTCAAATTCTGAGATGCAGGATCGGTCACATGCTGTTAATCGATTAGCTGTCCATGTGCCACAAGTCAATTTGTTTGCTTCACTGCCGGCAATGAAACAAATGCTTTAGCACAAAGTGAACATAGAGCAACAACGCTTACTGCTTGGTTTTAATTAAATTGTCACAACACTCAGGCAAGACAAATTTTATACATTGACATTCCAAATCACTATGTATTCGTAAATGGTGAATGTAGACAACGAAAGAAACATAATTATAAAATGATCCCAAGAATATATACCGTCAGTCCACGAGACATTGAATGTTTCAGTTTAAGATTACTGCTTTTACATGTTCCCGGTGCACAAAGTTATGAACATTTACGCACAGTCAATGACATAGTTTATGACACTTTCCAGTTAGCTGCAAGACATCAAAACTTTCTTGCAGATGATACAGAATGGGAGAGATGTCTCGAGGAAGCAGCACTACCGTATGTCAAATGCCAAAGCAAATGAGAGAACAATTTGCTTTTATTTGTATCTTTTGCAATGTACCAGATGCCTTAACTTTGTGGGAAACATTTAAATTACATATGTGTGAAGATTTGTTGCAACGTTATAATGAGAATATTGCACAATTTAAAGCATTAATGGAAATACAGGAAATCTTACTTTGTCATGGAATAAATTGTGCCAACTTTAATCTGCCTGATCCAGGATTTATAGATGAAATTAACTTTGATGAGTATAACACTGATATTGAATACCAAAAAACACAAGAAAAAATTTGAACTTTAAATGCATTGAAATTGGAAGCATTTAATGCCATCACAAATGCAATTCAAGATGATATGCTCAAAGAGCATTATTTCTCTCTGGATGGCCCGGGTGGATCAGGGAAAACGTATCTATATTATATGTTGATGAGTTGCATTCAAGCACAGGGTCAAATAGTACTGCAATTTGCAACCACTGGAATTGCTGCACTTTTATTAGAAGGTGGTAGAACTGTTCATCGTGGATTTAAACTGCCAGTTCCCATTCTGGAAACATCAGTGTCCGATATTCGAATGAATTCATTGCAAGGCAAAAAATTGCACAAGAGTAAATTAATTATAATGGATGAGGCAACTATGATGTCATGTCATGCCCTCCAATGTATTAATCAATTATTAAAAGAAGTTATGGTAATGATTTGCCATTTGCTGGAAAGGTGATGTTGTTAGGAGGAGATTTCAGGCAAACATTACCTGTCGTGCCACATGGCAATCGGACTGACATTGTCGAAATGTGTATAAAAAGAAGTAAGCTGTGGAAAACATTTGCGCACCTTAAATTAGAAGTACCGTATATACTCGAGTATAAGCCAACCCGAGTATAAGCCGAGGCACCCATTTTACCACAAAATACTGGGTAAAATGAGTGACTCGAGTATAAGCCGAGGGTGGGAAATGTGCTGCCCCTTGTGTCCCTCTTGTGCCCTCTGTGTCCCCCTCTCTCTCCGTGTCTCTTCTCCCCTCTCCCTTCCTTGTGTCTCTTCTCCCCTCTCCCTTCCCTGTGTCTCTTCCAACCTTTCCCTTCCCTGTGTCTCTTCCAATCTCTCCCTTCCCTGTGTCTCTTCCCCCTCCCTTCTCACCCTCCTCAACCCCACTCCTCAACCTCCCTCCTCATCCTTAACCTCCCTCCTCATCCTCTACCTCCCTCCTCATCCTCAACCTCCCTCCTCATCCTCCCTCCTCATCCTCAACCTCTTTTCTCAACCTCCCTCCTCATGATCAAACCTTCCTCCTCATCCTCAACCTCCCTCCTCATCCTCAACCTCTCTCCTCATCCTCAACCACCCTCCTCATCCTCAACTACCCTCCTCATCCTCAACCTCCCTCCTCATCCTCAACCCCTTCCTCAACCTCCCTCCTCATCCTCCCTCCTCATCCTCCCTCCTCAACCCCCCATCCTCAACACTCCACCTCAATGCCCCCATCCTCATCCTCTCTCCTCAACCCCCCTCCTCAACCTCAACCCCCCTCCTCAACCCCTCATCCTCAACCTCCCTCCTCAATCCCCCCATCCTCAACCCCTTCCTCAACCTCCCTCCTCAACCCCCCCATCCTCAACTCCCTCCATAACCTCCTTCCTCATCCTCAACCTCCCTCCTCATCCTCAACCCCCTGCTCAACCTCCCTCCTCATCCTCCCTCCTCATCCTCCCTCCCCAACCCTCCATCCTCAACGCTCCACCTCAATGGCCCCATCCTCATCCTCTCTCCTCAACCCCCCTCCTCAACCTCAACCCCCCTCCTCAACCCCTCCTCCTCATCCTCAACCTCACTCCTCATCCTCAACCTCCCTCCTCAATCCCTCCATCCTCAACCCCTTCCTCAACCTCCCTCCTCAACCCCCCATCCTCAACTCCCTCCTTAACCTCCTTCCTCATCCTCAACCACCCTCCTCATCCTCAACCTCCCTCCTCATCCTCAACCCCCTCCTCAACCTCCCTCCTCATCCTCCCTCCTCATCCTCCCTCCTCAACCCCCCCATCCTCAACCCTCCTCCTCAATGCCCCCATCCTCATCCTCTCTCCTCAACCCCCCTCCTCAACCTCAACCCCCCTCCTCAACCCCTCCTCATCATCCTCAACCTCCCTCCTCAACCCCCCCATCCTCAACCCCTTCCTCAACCTCCCTCCTCAACCCCCCCATCCTCAACCTCCCTCCTCATCCTCCCTCCTCATCCTCCCTCCTCAACCCCCCCATCCTCAACACTCCTCCTCAACCCCCCATCCTCATCCTCTCTCCTCAACCCCCCATCCTCAACCCCCCTCCTCAACCTCAACCCCCCTCCTCAACCCCTCCTCCTCATCCTCAACCTCCCTCCTCATCCTCAACCTCCCTCCTCAACCCCCTCATCCTCAACCCCTTCCTCATCCTCCCTCCTCATCCTCCCTCCTCATCCTCCCTCCTCAACCCCCCATCCTCAACCCCCCATCCTCAACCCTCCTCCTCAACCCCCCCATCCTCATCCTCTCTCCTCAACCCCCCCTCCTCAACCTCAACCCCCCTCCTCAACCCCTCTTCCTCATCCTTAACCTCCCTCATCATCCTCAACCTCCCTCCTCAACCCACATCCTCAACCCCCTCCTCAAGCCCCCCATCCTCATCCTCCCTCCTCAACCCCTCCATCCTCATCCTACACCCCCTCCTCAACCTCAACCCTCCTCAACCTCAACACCCCAACCCCAACCCCCCTCCTCAACCCCCCTCCTCAACCCCCCTCCTCAACCTCCCTCCTCAACCCCCCATTCCTCAACCCCCCATCCTCAACCCCCCCATCCTCATCCTCTCTCCTCAACCCCCCATCCTCAACCACCCTCCTCAACCCCTCCTCCTCATCCTCAACCACCCTTCTCATCCTCAACCTCCCTCCTCATCCTCCCTCCTCATCCTCAACCTCCCTCCTCAACCCCCCTCCTCAACCCCCTCCTCAACCTCCCTCCTCAACCCCCTCCTCAACCTTCCTCCTCAACCCCCCCATCCTCAACCCCCTCCTCAACCTTCCTCCTCAACCCCCTCCTCAACCCCCCATCCTCATCCTCAACCCCATCCTCATTTTCAACCCCCCATCCTCAACTCCCTCCTCAACCTCAACCCCCCTCCTCAACCTCAACCCCTCTCAACCCAAACCCACCTCCTCAACCACCCTCAACCTCCCCCCTAACCCCCCTCCTCAACCTAAACCCCACAAGCAGGTAAGTGAGGGGAGAGGGGGGAGGTATTTAGGGGGTTTAGGTGGACGAGGGTGGTTGAGGGGGGTTGAGGAGGGGGAAGGGAAAGAGACACTGGGGCTAGAGAGATACACGGGGGTTAGAGACACACAGGGTGGCTAGAGACACATGGGGGGGTTAGAGAGACACGGGGGGGGGGGAGTGACTCGAGTATAAGCCGAGGGGGCCCTTTTTTGCTCTATATACGGTAAATATGAGATCTGAAGGCCGAATTCAATTCAATGATTGGCTCATTCACATTGGAGAAGAAAAACAGCCAAAAATAAATAATTTACCTGACGATGCAGTACAAATTCCACCAGAAATTATTTCAACAGAACCACTAATTTCAACAATCTTCCTCAATACCATCAATAACGAGGATTACTCAGACATTGCAAGCAAAGTCATATTGATATCATAACATTTTGATGCCTTAAATTTAAACAACAAAATATTAAAATTAATTAATTCCCCAAAAAAACTATTACAGTGCAGAATCTGTTCTGGCTGACGACAAAGATAGCGAAGCAAACTTTAGTATGGAATTTATTAATTCTTTAACTCCCTCTGGAATGCCACCACATGTTTTGCAACTTAAAAAGGGGCAATTATCAAGCTATTGAGAAATATGAATCTCAAAAAAGGACTTTGTAATGGGACCAGATTAATTGTGAAGGATTTAAAGGATCATTTTATACATGCAGAAATGATGAGTGGTACCCATAAAGGCGAACCAGTTCTTATACCGAGAATTGATTTGGCTCCAAGTGAGAGTGGTTTGCCTTTTGTCCTTCAAAGGAGACAATTTCCCATTATCATGGCATTTGCCATGACCATCAATAAATCCCAAGGACAAACTTTTAAGTCTGTGGGTATTTTTTTGAAGGAACCTGTGTTTGCACATGGCCAACAGTATGTTGCATTTTCAAGATGCAATAATCCAGAGGAAATTAAAGTACATGTTGAAGAAAACCCAAGTCAGGGTGATTTATTGGATGATGTATGAGTTTTTACAAAAAACATTGTGTACTATGAGGTGCTGTAAATATACGTGGCATTGATCTCATTTCCACGACAACATTTTATGTTACTCGGACTGATTTTAGAGTACCACTATTTCAAGAAGAAACTAAATACAATGGCAAAAAAACATTGAGAACAGTGGTTTTACTTCCAGGACAAAATTAGAGGTCTCTGGGACTCTTTAAATAGGGGACCACTATTTCCCATAGGAAACTCGATGTGCCGTTTCAACAAAGTACAACAAGAAGAAAAAAAAAGTATGAAAAAGAAAGAAAACACGAAACAGTCCTTATACAGATTGGAATGTGTTACAAGTTACCTTTTTACATGATTGGCCCCACAAAATAATTAGGTGCCATTTACTTTAATTGGAAGCTTAAATTTAAATGTTTTTCAACTGTATAATTTTAAGATGGAGTATTGATTCAGGGAGCAATTCGATCTCCAATTAATGGGGTCAGGAAGGAATTTTTTTTTTTTTTCTCTTTGATACAATTGGCCAAGTTTCAATGGGGGGTTTTATTGTTTGCCTTCCTCTGGATTCAATGCCAATTTAGTTTAACATGAGTTAAAAAAAAAAAAGAATGTTACAAAGCATGTAATTGTTCAAAATAGTTAGTTACTGAAACTTTACAGAGTCGTCTGTTATTCATAGATAACTATCAATTCAAAGTGTTAGTATTATTAGAAAAAAATTCAAGATTGTTTAAAATACAAGTTGCATGTGACAAACGTTGATGTTATGGTTTACAATATCTATTCATGAAAAATTCACACATTGTTATATTTTTATTCCATATATGACAATTAAAAGAGTTCATATTTTAAAAAAATATTATATACCTGTTAGTGAAATACAAGTTGAAATATAGAATACAAGCTGAAATCTAGAAGCCTTCATAGAGATGCAGATGCCTTATTCTTTGTAAATATAGAATACAAGCTGTACTGTAGGAGCTTTCCTTCCAGGCTTGTCTGATATATACAGGGTAATCAGCATTTACAGAGGACTGAGATGGCTGAGGCTCTGCACCCAGCACACTGAGACAGGGGTTGATGTGTTTCCAATAAACTTTTATTCAGAAAGAGGCGAGAGAAAGATAGATTATAGATTATAGAGGGAACAATAAAGTGTGGGTGCGGGAGAGGATTTGTCCTTCAGCACACAGACTGCTTCAAAAAATTAAAATCTGTAAAAAAAAAAAAATTGTATATGAACTATTTACTAAATAGAAACCATTTTTTCAGTATCAAATTAAAAGCAAACTGTCATGACAAAACTACTAGTCTTCATTATGAAGCTGCATATATATACTGTATATATATATATATATATATATATATATATATATATATATATATATAATCTAGATGCATGCATGTTGCCTGGGGGAAGAGACAGACAATATGAGATAGAGAGAGTACAAGTCACACAGAGAGAATAGGAGAGTCACAGAGAACAAGAAACAGAGAGAGAGAGAATAAGAGACAAACTGAGACTACTCACCTGGTCATGGACAGCTCTATCAGCATAGCAGCTCTCACTGAACTACATCTCCCAGTATGCACCGCATACAGCAATTTAGCAGTCCTAATTGGCAGGGGCAGTGTTGGTGATTAGCTGGGGTTTGTTTGCCCCAATGGGTCTTCACAGCTTCAGCTCCTCACAGTTATTCTGATTGGGTGATGCTGTGTTTGACAGACAGGCTCATTGCTTCAAATTTGAGCACAGGCAGCATTGTGCCCTGATCTGTAGTACAAAGCAAGTAACCAGCAGGGGGAGATGTGATAAGGGGATAAGTCAGTGTGTTTAACTGCTTGCCAAATGATTAATCTTTTAAAGTGATAGCAGCAGATATAAAAAAAATAAAAGATTAAACATGATATAATTAATTTTTATATTTATATTATTTAAATTAAACAAGTTAGTGATGGGGGATTAAGTCAATGCATTTATTCTGGGAGGGCAGTTGCCCATTTTCCCCTATGCACCATTCACCCCTGCTCTGGGGTCTACCATTATGGACCTTTTGTAGCTCTCACAGCTGGGTAGAGCCTAGAAAGAGGTTGCTTCTACTTGGACCTACTCTTATTTTAAGTGGCTATTTCAACTGCATTTAATGGAAATGTTTTCTACATAAGTATACACATTGGTCCCTTCCAAGTAAATAATTATGTCAGGAACAAAGACAAATTGTCCCCCAGTAAAGCAAAACTGAATATAATAGTTAAAAATGAAACACTGTATTTATATTTTGAACTTTCTAAAAACATATTACCCATCATCAAGTGAAAGGGGCCCACCATTTCTCCCTCGGCCACCCCTGTAAGTGCCAATATGCATCCTTTGCCTGTAAGTGCCAATGTGCAGCCTGTGTCTGTAAGAGCCAAGGTGCATCCTCTGCCGCGTGAGTTGATGCTAGAATGGGCCGGGAAGCACAACAAAAAAAATTGCGCTTGCCACTCCTGCTCAAATGTTTTAATTATTTTTTGCTCCAGGGCCCTCCATGCACTACCTCCGCCACTGCACGTAATGTTAGCAATTCTTAATAAAAATGAAAAAAATGTGTATTCATTTTGAATAGGAGATAATATATACAGATTGGCTGTTTCTACCTCTTGTGGCTGTTTTGAACTAGAAAGTTCTGTGTAGTAAAATTATTTGTATAGAGTAGCTTTAATATGTTATGCAAGGTATGATATTTGGTTAGTGAGTGTTTTTATCATCCAAAGCCATGATTGCAGGTTTGGATAATTTATAACTCTAAATAACCACATCTGTGACACCTCACATTTAATTTTGTTGACATGACCACTAATCTAGGTAGCTCAATAAACACAAACTCTAGGAATTTATTAGAAACATTATTTTTTAATTATTCAGATTTATTTCAAAAGTCCAGTATATGTTTTTAAATCTCTAGTTGTAATGATGAATAGTCTTGCATTATGTATCACATAATCCTTAAACCATATGTTTTTCGTTTAAATATTAACTTTCTGTATAATGCATTTTCTTTTGTAAGTCAGTCAGTTATACAGTATGTTCAGTTCAGTATGTTGTGAGATATACAGTTGGAAATGTATTCATTTGATCACTAATTTGGATTGCTTTCTTCTAAATTATGACTAGATTTACATATGTAATCTGTAAGTAATATGTAAGCAATAGTAGATGTAATTTGGAGTAGATCCATTAAGCTTAGAAAGGGCATTGAAGTGCTTATCCCAGACTGTTGCAAATTTAGGAAGTAGGCACTGCAGCAAACTGCTTAGCAGTCCTTTATCAGTTCAATGAATATGGATAGAAAACGTTCCTCAATTACTGATAATCACTTTATGTTATTCCAGTTATGGCCACGGGATGGCGGTGTTGCATTAAAAAAATTATTATTAAAAATAAATATTGTAAGACACAGTTTAAGATGTTACATGTGAAGGTAGTGGCTAAAATGCATTAAAGTCTGAAATAATTGTGAGATGGTAAAAAGGCTTAACATTTCTAATTTATACTCATTACCATATTCCTGCAGTCTAGTATCTTGTTTAGTTTTGGTGGGGAGGTTGTAGAAGTTCATGCCAAGCATCTCCAGCAAAACCAATATCTGGATTCTCTTAGATTGGACAGCGAATTTCCCTAAATTGCCTCATCAGTTTATGCTGGTGAACTGCTTAATAATGTAATGTCATTGATCAATAGATCTTCATATGCATTGCATTGTAAATAGATCACAGATTTAAAGTTATTTCCTAAGTTAATTGGACACTAGATATACATATGTTTTGCATTGTAATGAAATAACAGATACAAAGTTGTTTCCTAAGTTAATACATAACCAATGAATATTAGACATGTTACTTCAGCTATACTGAACTGCGAGCTAAATTAAAATATTATTCCCGGTACTCTCTCAATGGCTCTCCTTAAGAGCCCTTCCCCTAACCACCCATCCCAAAGACATTTCAATTAGCTGCTGTCCACCAAGACCCCTTTTATATCGGCTCCTCTTTCCCTTAACAGTTGCCTGTGTGAAGGTCCTCTGCCTGCAGCAGAGCTCCAGGATGTGCACACAACACTTTCCACCGGCATCCTCTACAGCGTGGGGGGGCTAGTGCAGCAGATGAGGGCCCCTACAGTACACTACACTAATATATACAGTCCTTCTCAATATTCACACCCATACAGCACCCACCCTCTTAGCATTCATCACTACATAGCACCCAGTCCTTGTCAGCAGCCATAGTCTCTCTGCATCGATCCTCACACAGCAAACACCTCGCATAGCACCCATCCCTATCTTTTTTGTTCCTCCCTCAAAGAACCCTCGCCCTGTACTTTGTTTTTATCAAGCCCTTGCTCTCTCACCTTTTCCCTGATACACATCACCAGCGTGCTTAACTGCTCCACACTGCCACCTCTTGGAGCTTCAACAGGCACAGACCAATTTACATCCAGGTGGATTGTGCGGCAAAGGAGGCCCAGGTGGGGCCGTGGCAGGTTGGATCAGGGCCGCTGGGGGGAATCAATCCAGGTTGCAGTGTTGAAAGCACTGAATTCTAACCACTGGACAACCATGTAAACCCTGAGATGCTTGTAACTGGGGTCTAATACACCTGGGCCCTATTAAATTTGTTTATTTGTAGCTTAAGAAGCCCGTAAACGAGCCCGCAAAAGTTACGCTTTTAAATTGGCCTCTTGTAGCTACCCACAAAGTATCTGCGGGTTATAGGCTGAAAAACACAGCGTGGGCCAAAATCGGAACCCCCGACCCTGCTAAGCCTTTGATCTTTCAAGCCCGTAAATATTACAATCACAAATCGCTTTTAAATTGCTACAAGTCCTCAAGCCCGCAATTGTTTTCACACCCATAAATGACAAATGTAGCCAAAAATCCTACGGGTACTAGAGAGGACTCTCTTAAACTGACTGTAGCACTGTCAGAGCAAATATAAACACACTACTGTATTTTAAGTTACAGGGAAGGTGATGTTAGGTATTAAAATTAATAGCACAACATTCTCAAGCCCGCAAACCTGCAATAAAAATTATTGTATTTATGTTTCATTTCCGTGTTATATCGATCCCGGCAATCACTGTGTTAATACATATAATAGAATTTGCATGGACTAGAATATCATATTTCCTTATTTCTGGAATTCGGGCCCGATCGCAACTCGTATTTCAAAACGTAAGTTATTGAAATGTAACCTCCATGTCTTAGTGACGTAATGATGACGGTCTCCTTTACTATTGGCTCCGTCTAAACCCATAACTACAGGTTTGAATAATTTATCATGTTCACACCCGGAAATGCTACATGCCGAAGCATGGTTAACGGATTTGAATTCTGGCCATACCCTTGTGGGCTTTTCTAATTTAATTGCTCTGTAACGCCTGCAAATGGAATTTTATAGGGCCTCTAGTAAATTCCCACCACTATATTTTCCAACTACAATACACTACCCATTTAAAGGCATTGAAATATAATTAGTATGTAAAAGAATCACCTCCATCATTTTGTTCGACGCTCATTGTCGGCCTTTGCAACCTGCCACTTTCATGCTTCGCAATGAGCACCTTCGGCTCTCATCGCGAGCCTCTCCCCCCTCTATTTTATGGGCCTTGCCGCTCATTGCAGGCATTATCCAACCAGCAACTTTGGTGCTTTGCAATGATTACCTTCTGCGCTCATTTCCATCCTCCATCGGAGCGTAATTAGGCAAATGACATCTCTGACGGGACCGAGGACCCTTAGAGGGACCTTAAAAAGGCACTATTGCGAGAGCTGCAAAGAGCGCATTTGGCACTCATTGCAGCAAAGTGCTGCGAGCCTCGCGATGAGCGCCTATGGTGCTCATCTTGAGGCCGTCCTCAATCCCTAAGTCCTGCGGGCCTTGCTAGAGAGAGTGCCCAGACAGAGCACAGAGAGAGAGAGAGAATGCACAGACAGAGTGCAGAGAGGGAGAGCACAGAGATAGAGAGTGCACAGACAGAGCACACAGAAAGAGAGAGTGCAGAGAGAGAGCACACAGACAGAGAGCGCAGACAGAAAGTGCACAAAGAGAGCGCAGAAAGAGAGTGCACAGATAGAGAGCACAGAGAGAGAGAGCCACAGACAGAGCGTACACAGAGAGCGAGATAGAGAGGGAGGGGTACAGAGCTGACAGCACACACACACACAGAGGGAGCACACACAAACAGCGCACACAGAGAGCGAGAGAGAGTGCCCAGACAGAGCATACAGAGAGAGAGAGAGAGAGAATGCACAGACAGAGTGCTGAGAGAGAGAGAGAATGCACAGACAGAGTGCAGAGAGGGAGAGCACAGAGATAGAGAGTGCACAGACAGAGCACACAGAAAGAGAGAGTGCAGAGAGAGAGCACACAGACAGAGAGCGCAGACAGAAAGTGCACAAAGAGAGCGCAGAAAGAGAGTGCACAGATAGAGAGCACAGAGAGAGAGAGCCACAGACAGAGCGTACACAGAGAGCGAGATAGAGAGGGAGGGGTACAGAGCTGACAGCACACACACACACAGAGGGAGCACACACAAACAGCGCACACAGAGAGCGAGAGAGAGTGCCCAGACAGAGCATACAGAGAGAGAGAGAGAGAGAATGCACAGACAGAGTGCTGAGAGAGAGCACAGAGAGCGCAGAGACAGAGAGCGCACCGAGACAGAGAGTGTGCAGAGAGCGAGCAGAGACAGAGAACGCACAGAGACAGAGAGCCACAGACAGAGAACACACAGAGAGAGTGACAGAGAGGGAGGGGTACAGAGCTGACAGCGCACAGAGACAGAGAGCCACAGACAGAGAGCACACAGAGAGAGAAACAGAGAGGGAGGGGTACAGAGTTGACAACGCACCCACACAGAGGGAGCACACACAAACAGCGCACACAGAGAGCGAGTGCCCAGACAGAGCACACAGAGAGAGAGAGAGAGAGAGAGAGAGTGCCCAGACAGAGCACACAGAGAGAGAGAGAGAGAGAGAGAGAGTGCCAAGACAGAGCACACAGAGAGAGAGAGAGAGAGAGAGAGAGAGAGAGAGTGCCCAGACAGAGCACATGGAGAGAGAGAGAGAGTGCCCAGGCAGAGCACACAGAGAGAGAGAGAGAGACGGAGTGCCCAGACAGAGCACACAGAGAGAGAGAGAGAGTGCCCAGACAGAGCACACAGAGAGAGAGTGAGAGAGTGCCCAGACAGAGCACACAGAGAGAGAGAGAGAGAGAGAGAGAGAGAGAGAGTGCCCAGACAGAGCACATGGAGAGAGAGAGAGAGTGCCCAGGCAGAGCACACAGAGAGAGAGAGAGAGACGGAGTGCCCAGACAGAGCACACAGAGAGAGAGAGAGAGTGCCCAGACAGAGCACACAGAGAGAGAGTGAGAGAGTGCCCAGACAGAGCATACAGAGAGAGAGAGAGTGTCCAGACAGAGCATACAGGGAGAGAGAGAGAGAGAATGCACAGAGTGCTGAGAGAGCACAGAGAGCGCAGAGACAGAGCGCACAGAAAGAGTGCACAGAGAGAAAGTGCACAAAGAGCACACAGAGAGAGCCACAGACAGAGAGTACACACAGAGAGAGACAGAGAGGGAGGGGTACAGAGCTGACAACGCACACACACAGAGGAAGCTTAAATAGACAGAGCACACTGAGAGAGAGTGCAGTCATCACCATCAATAGATTTGTAATGCTCTCATTTTTTTTTACTATTTAGAATATGAACTTGTTTATTAATCATTTTCATGACCTCTCAAAACCTCTGCTATGTCTGTAAGGTGTGTTCAGTCACCACAGCTGTGTTTTTCTGGAGACTTATCAGTATTTGATGCCTAGCACTTTTATGGCAGAGCATTTTTTAGGAAACACACAAATAGTATCACTATGCCAGGTGACCTTTTCGGCTTATACAATATTATTTGCACAGAACATATATTTAGCTACTTCTGTGTTCAAGTGTGCTACTTTTCCTTTCCTAGTATTGTTTTTCTCTTTTCCTGTCTTTTCTCTCTTAACGTTTCTTTTTTTCATGTGACTGTTTTGTGCCTCTTGCTTCAGCACCTGGTAAACCCATGTCCTCGTATTTTTTTGTTCTGGCAGTGACTGAGCAGGAACAATAGCGACCTCCCTCCGTGTCCTTAGTCGTTAAATAAAAATAGAATGAAGACTCTAGCTAATATCTGAGGATAAATATAGTTACAAAGTAACATAGTAACTAGGGTTGTAAAAAGACTTTTAAGTCCATCAAGTTCAACCTTTTTAGATCTTCTCTGATCTTTGTAATGTGTGGATTAATTGTTAATTGATCCAGAGGAAGGCAAACAGAAAATAATGAAATAAGACAGTAGCTTCAGTAGTGAGGCACTGATTTTGTGTGTTTGCTTACTTTGCACACCAGGGGGCGAAGGAGATCCCTTAACAATACTTGAAATAACTAATGACATGAGGTGAAATGGAAAACTGTAGTCATATCAGGGGAGGATCTATCAGTGTGCGGTTGGTGCAGTGCACCAGGGCCCTGCTCTGGGGGGCCCAGTTCTGTGTAATAAATAAATCAAAATCTGGATTGTGGGGTCACCACTGGGGCCTTCCACCCTGGCCCAACCTATCAAGGCCCCACTGGGGCTTCTTGATCAAACCCCCCCCCCCCCCCCAGCCTAAAATTTGTGTGCGCCTGTTTAAAAGGATAATTTCTATTGAAGCTCCAACAGGTGGCAGTGTGGGATGTGAAGGTAAGCGAACTTGGGATGTGAAGGTAAGCGAGCGAGGACTGCAAAGTGGCAGCACAGTACAGGGTGATGGGTTCTGTGAGGGAGGAACAAAGGAGATAGGGATGGGTGCTATGTGAGGTTGGTGCTAAGAGGGGTTGGGTGCTGTGTGGGGATAGACCCTGAGAGGGGATGCCTGCTGACAAGAACTGGGCACTATGTAGGGATGGATGCTAAGAGGGGTGGCTGCTGTGTGGGGATGATGTTTCTATGCATGTATTTGTGTGTATATATATATATATATATATATATATATATATATTTATTTATATATATATATATACATATGTATGTATGTATGTGTACATATATATCCGTAGAGGATACTGTAGGATAGTGGAACGTGCACACCCTGGAGCTGTGCTGAAGGCAGAGGAGCTTCACACAGGCAGGAGCACTGAGTGATTTAGTTGCTGCGGGGCCCAGCGCAAATACCATATAGTGCAGTTGTATTAAATATTATAACACACAAAATTGGACGCTACATTATATTGCCCTATTATATAGTGGAAAACAACATGAAAAAGTCCTTAAATCCATTTTTTTACATTATCCAAGGTACAACGAGTGCTAATACTAATTAATATTGGGAAAAGAAGAACTTGAAATTACTCACATACTGCAATGCTCCTATTTTTAACAGAGATGGAAAGATGTTCTTAAATTCCTCATGTTGTCAACAAACATAAGCATAAGAGAGAGAAGGAGCGGACAGATTGCAAAGACTTCCAAATCAGTTTCATACCTATTATTATCATGAGTGCATGGGTACCTCACTAAGGGCCTCATTCAATTGCGATTTGGCCAATTGAATAGGGCTCTATATAAGGACATAGCATATTTTTTTTACATAAGTTTTTAGTTAGTGAAGACCTTCCTTTTGGATAGAAATTTACTAACTAAAAACTTATGTAAAAAATATATGCTATGTGATTATTTTGAGCCATATTCAATTGGCCAAATCACATTTGAATGAGACCCAAAGTGGAGAGATTTGTAACCAACAAAGTGCACTTTCCTAAGTATCCCGGTTTCTCCATCAGTGAATCTGGTTCAATAGTAGATTGGCACAATTCGCCCAACATGCCTTGACTGGACTTCTTCTCAAACTTTTTTACTGCAATCCTAAGTGCAACTATTGTTGTATAATTATTAGATAATATACAGAGTCTGATGTGTAAAAAATTACCACGCAACCGTATATGGTGATTCTCACACCAACATGCTAAAATACTGAAAATAGTTACAAAATGGATAATATTTAATATATTAATTAATACTTTATATTTATATTCAAAGGAAAACCAACATATTTACAGCCTTATTAAATTGCGATTTGGCCAATTGAATAGGGCTCTATATAAGCACACAGCATATTTTTTTACAGAAGTTTTTAGTTTGTGAAGACCTTGCTTTTGGATAGAAGTTCACTAACTAAAAACTTCTGTAAGAAAATATGCTCTGTGCTGATATAGAGCCCTATTCAATTGGCTGAATCACAATTTAATAAAGCTGTTAGTCTCTACAAATATATTTATCTATCAATGTATCAATAAATAGACAGATAGATAGATAGATACATAGATAGATAATTTTAATATTTATATATTCTATTTTAAAAGCTCTTGGATTAATACAGATGTATTTAATGTAGTGTTTTTCTACTGAGTGATGCTAAACAAATAATGCAGGCAGTGATAGAGGTACTGCCATTTCAGAAGATGCAAGACACTAGGGCCCACAACAGTGTAGGGGCCCTCTGCTATAAGGGGCAGCCTGGGGTAAGGGAGGACTCTTAATTTAGTAGTGTAGAGAGGCTGATAATTATCTTTATAAATAAGTTATCTGATCACTCTAGGGGTGATCTGACAAATATTTTTGGCTTTTGAATGACTCCTACAGAGGACTACAGTGTATAGGACAGTTGTAGGGGGCTCCAAAATTATTGTTCACAAGAGCACTCCATTCACCAGCTCCGCCTTTGACCATAGGAATACATTCACAAGCTATTATGAGTTACAAAGATCTGAAGTTATAGTTTTCCCTGTAAGAAATTGCCATCCCAGT
>JAPZIH010001123.1:0-39657 GCA_027410445.1 Discoglossus pictus
GTATTGTTTGTTCTAAGTGTTTCTGAATTAATTGTTCTATTTTTATTTTGTTCTCTCTCATCTTTCTTCTCTCTTTTTTTCTTTCCCCTTTCCCTCCAGCTTTCGGCTCTGAGGCTCCAAATCTACATCTACTGTATCTCGTATAGGTGATCTTCTTGTTCCAATACCAAAAAAGGTCTAGACGACTGATTGCAACATTCCTTTTAATGTCCCTGTCCCAGTGTGGGTAAGTCATGGACATTGAAATAATTTCACACAACATCCAAGGCTTGAATGTTAAGAGGGGGATAGCCATTAAAAAATATCTGCGATTAGCAGCAGACATAGTTTTGTTACAAGAAATTCATTTAAAAAAACAGCAATACACAAATACAGGAGGAAAAAGTACTCGCAAAAATATCATGCTAGTACATAAAAAAAAAAGAGAGGCGTCTCGATCTTGATTCAGCATAGGCTACATTTCGAACACACTTCCATTCAAAAAGATAAAGATGATAGATACATAGCTACACAGGGAACCATTAACAACAGACCAGTGTCACTGCTCAATATATATGCACAAAATTAGGATCAACGCATTTTCTTTCACAGAATCTCAAACTTAATTTCCCATTGGCAACAATCTATTTGGATTATAGGGAGTGACATCCCTAGTTCCCACGGCTACGAAAACCCTTAAAACATTGCTGGAGAATAACTGCCTATTCAACACATGGAGGGGAATGCATCTTTTATATTATACCTTTTATTCGGCTTAACATAAATCCCAATCACCTAATTGATTCATCAATTCATCTTATTTCATGGTCTGACCATGATCTATTTAGTATATCATAATGTGACTTATTGCCAAAGGGTGAATCCCCCTCATGGTCGTTAAATCCGGCACTCCTTAATGATCTGGTAGCCTAAGAAATAAATCAATCAAGCTCTAGTGCATTATTTCTCACTAAATAGCGGTGGTGAAGTAGAGGGGATGGGGGTATGGGCAGCACATAAGGCAGTAATAAGAAGGAATCTGTATCCAACTGAATCAGAAAATATCAGACCTCCATAAATTTTTCTCTAGCTAGCACTCACCTCAAATTTTTGAGGAGATTCTCCAGTGCAAACATGACCTGAATGTGATTCGGAGAAAGAAAATGGTGACTATTCTGCAGCGTACACAATCTAAATTCTTTAGGCACGCCAATAAGCCAGACACAATGCTGGCCAGGAGACTTTAACAGCAGAGGATTAATGTATTCCTAAATCATTAACTAAAGAAAACAATATTATATACCAACCAGATCAAATTACAAAGACTTTTCAACAATTTTACACTAAATTATACTGAACCCCCTCCCATTACGGGACACAAAGCCATAAATCCCATATTAATTATATTTTAGCATCAATTAAATTCCCTCAATTCGTTCCAGCTGAAATAGAATCTCTAGCATCCCCGATTTTGGCAGAGGAAATTAGAATAGCAATTAAGGCTACAAAGTCCAACAAGGCCCTTAGACCGTCCAGATGGTTTCACTAACTACTATTTCAAGCGATACATGGAGACTCTGTTACCCCATCTTCAACTTCTATTCAATGATTTTCTTTCAGAAAAAAACATGAAAAGGTCATTTCTGGAAGCAAAAATCATTGTATTGCATAAAGAAAACAAAGATCATATGCAGTGTAGTAGTTACAGGCCTATATCTTTAATCAACAACAATATTAAACTGTACTCCAAGATTCTAGCAAATAGACTGGCTTTTTTACGGCAGTCTGTGATCCATTTGGAGTCAGGTCGGCTTTATACAAGGTAGAGAAGCAAATAATAATACAAGGCGAATATTGAACCTTATGGACATAGTCTCTAATAAAAAGAAACCACTAATGCTATTATTTTTAAATGCCGAGAAGGCATTCGACAGAATCGATTGGACATATATGAAAGAGGTTTTACTCCGATTTGGCTTTAGCGAAAGTTTTCGAAACAGTATCATGACATTGTATTCAACCCTAGGAGCATATTTCCTACCAGGGATTCAGATCACAACTATTTAATATAGTTAGATGTACAAGACAGGGATATCCACTATCTCCCTTACTTTTTTGCAGTGTATCTTGAGACTTTGGCGATAGCACTAAGGGAATCCCCAGATATTAATGGAATCAAACGGGTAGGGTAAAGAATATAAACGTAGTCTCTTTGCGGATGATATCTTACTTAACATTAAAGATGGGGATAGTAGCTTGCCTATTTTGTTTCAAATACTTAATACATTTGGCCAAATATCAGGTTTCAAAGTAAATACAAATAAAAGTGAACCACTTAATATTTCTTTAACCAAACAGCTTGAAAGCCTTAAATGTCCCCTAACCATATCAAATATTTGGGAATTCAAATCCCCAGAACTTCTAAATGAATCTATGATGTCAATTATCATATTTAAAGACATTTACAAAGAACTCCATATCTGATCTTCACTCAAAATATAAGTTATAACTTTTTTGGACTATCCAGACGACAATTAAATTAAAAGACATACAGTAGCTGCCTTACGAAAGGCAATTTCAAGTTTAATTTGGGGCAATAAGAAACCTAGGATAAATAAAGCAACCATGATGGCATCACAAAAGACAGGAGAATTAGCTACACCTGATTTGCTGAGATATTATAAAGCAGCAAGATTAGCCCAAATTACCAAATGTTAGGTTTGTTGAATTAGAACAACAAGTGCTTCAGGAACAAAATATAACACTGAATCAGATACTATGGCTCAGTATGAATCATGCGATTAGCTTGAAATCATTACCATTGTGTATAAATCACTCCATCACATTGTGGAAGCAAATTAATAAAAGAACCAGATTATTAAAAGATGGTTCATGGCTATCACCACTATGGATACCCTATAAAGACCCATCAATCAATAAAAAAATCCTATTAGCTCGGTGGGTTAGTAACTGGATTACAGTTGTAGCAGATGTAGTGTTGAATTGCCAACTTTGGTCCCCTATGGAATTTAGGAGACGTTACAAACTGCCACACAAAGAATGGCTTAACTTGATGTTGAGCAACACCAGAGTAGGTCAAATTATAAAAGATAATTAGTTAGAACAATGTTGCTTGCTTACTCCAAAGGGTAAGAAAAACATCACAATGCTACCACTACTTAAATGATAATGTTCCTTCACTGGTACTTGGAGATTTAACATTGCTGTTGACACTCTCACCTTCCCAGCAGCAGCCAAACTGCTTGCACTCACCTCGTCCCTTGGCCTCTCACAACTAATAGATTCTTCTACTCATCACGCTGGACATTCTATTGATCTTATCTTCACCAATCTCAGCACAACCTCCAACCCAGTCATCCGTCCACTCCCTCTATCTGATTACCACTTCCTTACCTTCAACCTCACCACATCAACCTCTCTCCACCCCTCTCCAACCCCTACCACTATCACGAACAGAAACCTGTGAGCACTTGACCCTACTCAGCTCTCCATTATTATCCAACCCCTTCTCAGTCCCATCACCAACCTCAACTGCCCTGACACTACCACCTCACTCTACCACTCTACTCTCTCTTCCACCCTTGACACTCTGGCCCCCATATCCACACGCAGATGCCCTCGCTCTCATCCACAACCATGGCACACTACGCAAACACGATACATCCAGAGGTGCTCCCGCACTGCTGAACGACTATGGAGGAAATCGCGCACTTCAGCAGATTTCCTCCACTACAAATTTATGTTACGTTCCTATTCCTCTGCCCTTAATCTTGCCAAACAGCAGTACTTTACAACACTAATATCAATATATCAACTCTGTCCTCTAACCCCAAGCGTCTGTTTGCCACTTTCAATACTCTCCTCCACCCACCACCTCCTCCCATCCCTTCCTCTCTCACAGCTGAAGACTTTGCCAAGCATTTTATTCATAAAATTCAAAACATCCGCAATGAACTCTTATCTTATAGTGGTTTATACACTCCACCCTCTCAACTAACCAACAACACCCGTCTTCTCCCTTCCCCAATCGCACTGCCACTTTGAACTGCTGTGAGGAATTGACTCTGCTGGGTTTTGAACCCTGGTCCCCAGGCTGCTATACCTCTTCCCTACCACTGCACCAGCCTGCCTTTTGTGAATTCCATTGAGACCTTATAAGCTTGACTCTGCTAGCAATAGCATCAGTGACTAAGTCTCTTCAGCTGTGTCTGGTCCTTTGCCTATATAAGGCACTTCCTGTCAATGTTTCCTTGCCAGATTATTGTTGGTTCCTGATCCCTTCAATAAAAGCTTGTTCCTGTTTAACCTACAAGTTGCTGAACCGGATTATTGCTGACCTTGGCTACTGGTCTCCACAACTTTGTGATTCCTATATCATTACAACTGCTTTGATCCGGCTATAGAGGATGAAGTCTCCAAACTGCTATCATCCGCTTGCCATACTACCTGTCCTCAGGATCCTATTCCATCTCAGCTCATCTCTGCCCTCTCTGACACACTAATCCCATCTCTCACACATATTTTCTACCTCTCCCATACTACTGACAGGTTTCCGTCTTCTCTAAAACATGCCATAGTTATACCCACCCTCAAAAAACCCTCATCTGACACTGACGTTGCATCTAACTACAGCTGTATCTCTCTGCTTCCCTTGGCTTCCAAACTGCTGGAGCGGCTTGTCTATAACCGCCTTACCAGCTTTATTTCCTCTAACTTCCTTCTTGACACCTTCCAATCCGGCTTTCGGCCCCAACACTCCACTGAGACAGCTCTCACTAAAGTCATCAATGACCTGCTTACCGCCAAGTCAAAAGGTCACTTCTCAATTCTTCTTCTTCTAGATCTCTCTGCTGCCTTTGACACTGTCGACCATCCACTTCTACTCCATATCCTCTTCTCCCTCGGTATTCGAGACACTGCTCTCTCGTGGTTCTCATCATACCTACAAAATTGATCATTTTGTATCTCCTTCTCTGACACCTTTTTCTTCTTCTCACCCCCTGCCTGTTGGTGTACCCCAAGGATCTGTCCTTGGCCCCCTCCTCTCCATCTACACTTCCTCATTTGGTACCCTCATAAACTCTTTTGGGCTTCATTATCATCTCTATGCAGATGACACCCAAATCTACCTCTTCGCACCAGATCTATCCCCCTCTCTTCTAACACACAGCTCCAACTGTCTCTATAGTATATCTTCTTGGATGTCCACCCACCATCTCAAACTCAACATGTCTAAAACTGAACTCCTAATCTTCCCTCCCTCTCCCACAGCGTCAATTCCTCACATCTCTCTCACTGTCAACAATGACATCATCACCTCCTCCTCCCAAGCCCGTTGTCTTGGAGTTCTAATGGACCCCACTCTGTCTTTCATCCCTCACATACAATCACTAACTAAATATTGTCTTCTCCATCTAGAAAACATCTCCAGAATTCGTCACTATCTTACACAAGACTAAAAACTAAAATCCTTATACACTCTCTCATCATCTCTCGACTAGACTACTGCAACTCGCTTCTTGTTGGCCCACCTACCACCCCACTGTCTCCACTTCAATCCATTATGAATGCTTCTGCTAGACTCATCTGCAATACACAACGTTCAGTGTCAACATCACCTCTCTGTCAATCATTCCACTGGCTTCCCTTAGCCCCAAGAATAACATTTTAAATCATGACCCTAACTTACAAAGCCCTCAATAATAATGCTCCCTCTTACATCTCTGCTCATCTCCAAATACTCCCCCACCCGCCCTCTTCGTTCTGCTAATGACCTTCTTCTTTCTACAACTCTTGTCACCTCCTCTCACGCCCGCCTCCAGGACTTTTCTCGTGCAGCCTCTAGTCTCTGGAACTCCTTGCCTCGCTCTACCAGATTATTCCTTTGCCGCAAAACATTTAAAACCTCACTGAAAACGCATCTCTTTAAAGAAGCGTATCACCTTCCACCTTAACACACTTATCACCTCTCTCTCTCTCTTTTACCACTCACTATACCTTAGATTATAAGTCTGCAAGTTTCTATCCTAAGTACTTTGGGAATTCACCATTGGATTCCTATCTCAAAGACATGGCCCTCCTTTCTTTGCTAAATGTTAATCTGTATTTATCACTGTCTGAACCTAATTTATGTACAGCTCTACGGAATATGTTGGCGTGTTTTAAATAAACTATAATAATAATAATAATAATAATAATAATAAGGCCACTCCCAACAAATTGTCCTACAGATCATCTTGGGAAGCTTAACTTAATATGGCCCTAGATGATATGCAATGGGAACACATTTTTAAAAAAGCAGCAAGCTCCTCTTTAAGTATTATATTAAAGGAAAATGCATACAAAACTGTCATGAGATGGTGTCTTACACCAGCTAGACTTAAACTCGCAAATTGCTCAGCTGATGGAAACTGTTCCAGAGGATGTAACACAATAGGAACTCTAAATCACATGTTATCGGACTTTCGCAACATGAAACACATATGTGGCCATATTAAATTTCGCTTTCAGGTGATCCGGTAGCCTGTAAGTGAGGTTGCAAGATAATTTGCTATTCAATTGGTGTCTTTTTGCGGGCTCCGAACGGGTTACGAGTTACGTCTTTGAAATTATTGCAATGGTTAAACCTGTAGCTTACAACCTCCAGAAGCCTTTAAACTTTTACTTTCTCAAGGCTAAAATCAAAAATCGCTATTTAATTGCTCAATTTTCCCAAGCCTGCAAATGTTTTCACACCAGTAAATGGCAAATGAAGGAGAAAATCCTACGAGTGCTAGAGAGGACCTGCAAGGGGGTTAAACACCTATTCATAGCACTGTAAATGCAAATAAAAAATCACATGAAAGCAATGATGGACATTAGAATTAATTGCACAACAGTCTCAAGCTCGCAAATTGACAGGAAATTAGATTTATTTTTATGTTTCATTGCAGAGATTAATCGATCTTGGGTATCAATGAGTTAATACATATCAAGCCACCCACATGGATTAGAACAGTATCGGCATTAATTTTCATAATTCTTTATTTTGCGGGTTTGTGAGTCTGATCACATATCTAATTGATTAACATGTATCCTCCATATTTTACTGCTGTAATAATGTCAGGCTTGCTTAATTGATCATGTTCCTGCTCTTAACTGCTCCAAACCAGTGTATGGTTTACGATTTCAGCTTTGGCACAGTAATAGCATCGAAATCGGAGACGAATTGAAGCTCTCAATACACCTGCAGACATTCGGCTGTCTGCAATCCAGTCGCGGGCTTCAAATTGAATGTGTCTTATGGTCTGCAACTTATACATTTCTTGTCATATTTAAGAAACTAAAACTCTTAACCTATAAATAAAATATAGTAACAAAAATAATAAAAGGAAAAGTGAGAAAAAAGTTAACAAATTAACATGGTCATTTTATCCACTATGATGGTCCATTAGATACCCCTGTGGTGGATTGAATTTTTAGCTGCCATGGATGTCCTTTAAAGTCCTCTGTGGTAGGGGGTTAACTTTTAGGTTGACCCCCATGTTTATAGATACATGGTGATATCCAGGCAAAGCACATGGGAAGGAGGAATCCCCTGTTTCCCACGTTTAGAGAGGGTTTGGGAAAGAATTCTGACAATCATAATTATCACTGTGGATAAGAGTATTTTGGGGATTCATGGGATCCCCAAGGTTATTTTATTTAGTGGGTTTTGGGGAGCACTGTTAGCTAGTGAAGTCCCGAACAGTTCGCCGGAGAACTATTCACAGCGATTTTCGTATGTTCGCGTTCGCAACGAACGGCGAACATATGCGCTTTTCGGTTCGCCCCCTATTCTTTATTATTGAGGAAACTTTGACCCTGCACATCACAGTCAGCAGACACATTCCAACCAATCAGCACCATACTCTCCCTTCCAGAGCCTTCCATCTGTATGACAGCCTCCATTTTAGAATCATTCTGTAGCTGCATTCGTGGAGAGAGGAGATATATTCTACCTGCTCTTGATTTAATAGGGAAATAGATAGCCAGGCTGTGTATTTAGCTTTAACTACACACCTGAAGGACTCCTTTGATATCTGCTGCAAACACAGCAACCCAAAAAGCCCTTTTTAGGTCTACAGCATCATTTATTTTATTTTATTATTTCTTTCTGCTGATTTAATAGGGAAATAGATAGCCAGGCTGTGTATTTAGCTTTAACTACACACCTGATGGACTCCTTTGATATCTGCTGCAAACACAGCAACCCAAAAAGCCCTTTTTAGGGCTACAAAATCAATTATTTTATTTTATTATTTTTTTCTGCTGATTTAATAGGGAAATAGATAGCCAGGCTGTGTATTTAGCTTTAACTACACACCTGATATCTGCTGCAAGGACAGCAAACCAAAAAGCCCTTTTTATTTTATCTTATTACTTTTTTCTTTGTAATCTAATTGCATATGCCAGCCTGCTAGCGTGTGTGTGAGGCCTATTGCATCTAGTCTGCCATCTTTTGCCAGTGCACAGTGACACTCATATCTAGTGCCACCGTAGTGTGCAGTGAAATAAAACAACCCTTTTTTTACTGTAATCGATTAAATATCAGTAGCCTAACTACAGGCGTGTGTGAGGACTATCGCATCTATTCTGCTAACTTTTGCCAGTGCACAGTGACACTCATATCTAGTGCCACCGTCGTGTGCAGTGAAATAAAACAACCTTTTTTTACTGTAATCGATTGAATATCAGTAGCCTGCCTACAGGCGTGTGTGTGAGGCCTATTGCATCTAGTCTGCCAACTTTTGCCAGTGCCCAGTGACACTCATATCTAGTGCCACCGTAGTGTGCAGTGAAATAAAACAACCATTTTTTTACTGTAATCGATTGAATATCAGCAGCCTGCCTAAAGGCGTGTGTGTGAGGCCTATTGAATCTAGTCTGCTAACTTTTGCCAGTGCACAGTGACACTCATATCTAGTGCCACCGTAGTGTGCAGTGAAATAAAACAACCTTTTTTTTACTGTAATCGATAGAATATCAGTAGCCTGCCTAAAGGCGTGTGTGTGAGGCCTATTGCATCTAGTCTGCTAACTTTTGCAAGTGCCCAGTGACACTCATATCTAGTGCCACCTTAGTGTGCAGTGAAATAAAACAACCCTTTTTTAACTGTAATCGATTGAATATCAGTAGCCGGCCTACAGGCGTGTGTGTGAGGCCTATTGCATCTAGTCTGCCAACTTTTGCCAGTGCCCAGTGACACTCATATCTAGTGCCACCGTAGTGTGTAGTGAAATAAAACAACCCTTTTTTTACTGTAATCGATTGAATATCAGTAGTCTGCCTACAGGCGTGTGTGTGAGGCTTATTGCATCTAGTCTGCTAACTTTTGCCAGTGCCCAGTGACACTCATATCTAGTGCCACCGTAGTGTGCAGTGAAATAAAACAACCCTTTTTTACTGTAATCGATTGAATATCAGTAGCCTGCCTAAAGGCGTGTGTGTGAGGCCTATTGCATCTAGTCTGCCAACTTTTGCCAGTGCCCAGTGCCACTCATATCTAGTGCCACCGTAGTGTGCAGTGAAATAAAACAACCCTTTTTTTACTGTAATCGATTGAATATCAGTAGCCTGCCTAAAGGCGTGTGTGTGAGGCTTATTGAATCTAGTCTGCTAACTTTTGCCAGTGCACAGTGACACTCATATCTAGTGCCACCGTAGTGTGCAGTGAAATAAAACAACCTTTTTTTACTGTAATCGATTGAATATCAGTAGCCTGCCTACAGGCGTGTGTGTGAGGCCTATTGCATCTAGTCTGCCAACTTTTGCCAGTGCCCAGTGACACTCACATCTAGTGCCACCGTAGTGTGCAGTGAATAAAAACAACCCTTTTTTTACTGTAATCGATTGAATATCAGTAGCCTGCCTAAAGGCGTGTGTGTGAGGCCTATTGCATCTAGTCTGCTAACTTTTGCTAGTGCGCAGTGACACTCATATCTGGTGTCACAGTAGCTTGCAGTGAAATAAAACAACCCTTTTTTTACTGTAATCGATTGAATATCAGTAGCCTGCCTACAGGCGTGTGTGTGAGGCCTATTGCATCTAGTCTGCCAACTTTTGCCAGTGCCCAGTGACACTCATATCTAGTGCCACCGTAGGGTGCAGTGAAATAAAACAACCCTTTTTTTACTGTAATCGATTGAATATCAGTAGCCTGCCTAAAGGCGTGTGTGTGAGGCCTATTACATCTAGTCTGCCAACTTTTGCCAGTGCCCAGTGACACCCATATCTAGTGCCACCAGAGTGTGCAGTGAAATAAAACAACCCTTTTTTTACTGTAATCGATTGAATATCAGTAGCCTGCCTAAAGGCGTGTGTGATTCCTATTGCATCTAGTCTACCAACTTTTGCCGATGCGCAGTGACACTCAAATCTGGTGTCACAGTAGCTTGCAGTGAAATAAATCAAGCCTTTTTTTACTATAATCGATTGAATATCAGTAGCCTGCCTAAATGCGTGTGTGTGAGGCCTATTGCATCTAGTCTGCCAACTTTTGCCAGTGCGCAGTGACCCTCATATCTGGTGTCACAGTAGCTTGCAGTGAAATAAAACAACCCTTTTTTTACTGTAATCGAGTGAATATCAGTAGCCTGCCTAAAGGTGTGTGTGTGAGGCCTATTGCATCTAGTCTGCTAACATTTGCCAGTGCCCAGTGACACCCATATCTAGTGCCACCGTAGTGTGCAGTGAAATAAAAATACCCTTTTTTTACTGTAGTCGATTGAATATCAGTAGCCTGTCTACAGGCGTGTGTGTGAGGCCTATTGCAACTAGTCTGCCAACTTTTGCCAGTGCCCAGACACACTCATATCTAGTGCCACCGTAGTGTGCAGTGAAATAAAACAACCCTTTTTTTACTGTAATCGATTGAATATCAGTAGCCTGCCTAAAGGTGTGTGTGTGAGGCCTATTGCATCTAGTCTGTCAACTTTTGCCAATGCGCAGTGACACTCATATCTAGTGTCACCGTAGTGTGCAGGGAAATAAAACAACCCTTTTTTTACTGTAATCAATTGAATATCAGTAGCCTGCCTAAAGGCATGTGTGTGAGGCCTATTGCATCTAGTCTGCCAACTTTTGCCATGTGCAGTGACACTCATACTTAGTGCCACCGTAGTGTGCAGTGAAATAAAACAACCCTTTTTTTACTGTAATCGATTGAATATCAGTAGCCTTCCTACAGGCGTGTGTGTGAGGCCTATTGCATCTAGTCTGCCAACTTTTGCCAGTGCCCAGACACACTCATATCTAGTGTCACCGTAGTGTGCAGGGAAATAAAACAACCTTTTTTTACTGTAATCGATTGAATATCAGTAGCCTGCCTACAGGCGTGTGTGTGAGGCCTATTGCATCTAGTCTGCCAACTTTTGCCAGTGCCCAGAGACACTCATATCTAGTGCCACCAGAGTGTGCAGTGAATAAAACAACCCTTTTTTTTACTGTAATCGATTGAATATCAGTAGCCTGCCTAAAGGATGTGTGTGAGGCCTATTGCATCTAGTCTGCCAACCTTTTGCCAATGCGCAGTGACACTCATATCTAGTGTCACCGTAGTTGTGCCAGAGAAATAAAACAACCTTTTTTACTGTAATCGATTGAATATCGGTAGCCTGCATAAGGCTGTGTGTGTGAGGGCCTATTGCATCTAGTCTGACAACTTTTGCCAGTGCGCAGTGACACTCATATCTGGTGTCACAGTAGCTTGCAGTGAAATAAAACAACCCTTTTTTTACTGTAATCGATTGAATATCAGTAGCCTTCCTAAAGGCGTGTGAGTGAGGCCTATTGCATCAAGTCTGCTAACTTTTGCCAGTGCCCAGTGACACCCATATATAGTGCCACCGTAGTGTGCAGTGAAATAAAACAACCCTTTTTTTACTGTAATCGATTGAATATCAGTAGCCTTCCTAAAGGCGGTGTGTGTGAGGCCTATTGCATCTAGGCTGCCAACTTTTGCCAGTGCCCAGACACACTCATATCTAGTGCCACCGTAGTGTGCAGTGAAATAAAACAACCCTTTTTTTACTGTAATCGATTGAATATCAGTAGCCTTCCTACAGGCGTGTGTGTGAGGCCTATTGCATCTAGTCTGCCAACTTTTGCCTGTGCCCAGAGACACTCATATCTAGTGCCACCAGAGTGTGCAGTGAAATAAAACAACCCTTTTTTTAATGTAATCAATTGAATATCAGTAGCCTGCCTAAAGGCGTGTGTGTTAGGCCTATTGCATCTAGTCTGCCAACATTTGCCAGTGCGCAGTGACACTCATATCTGGTGTCACCGTAGCTTGCAGTGAAATAAAACAACCCTTTTTTTACTGTAATCGATTGAATATCAGTAGCCTGCCTAGAGGCGTGTGTGTGAAGCCTATTGCATCTAGTCTGCTAACTTTTGTCATTGCCCAGTGACACTCATATCTAGTGCCACCGTAGTGTGCAGTGAAATAAAAACACCCTTTTTTTACTGTAATCGATTATATATCAGTAGCCTGCCTACAGGTGTGTGTGTGAGGCCTATTGCATCTAGTCTGCCAACTTTTGCCAATGCCCAGAGACACTCATATCTAGTGCCAACAGAGTGTGCAGTGAAATAAAACAACCCTTTTTTTACTGTAATCGATTGAATATCAGTAGCCTGCCTAAAGGCATGTGTGTGAGACCTATTGCATCTAGTCTGCCAACTTTTGCCAATGCGCAGTGACACTCATATCTAGTGTCACCGTAGTGTGCAGGTAAATAAAACAACCTTTTTTACTGTAATCGATTGAATATCAGTAGCCTGCCTAAAGGCGTGTGTGTGAGGCCTATTGCATCTAGTCTGCCAACTTTTGCCAGTGCCCAGTGACACTCATATCTAGTGTCACCGTAGTGTGCAGGGAAATAAAACAACCTTTTTTTACTGTAATCGATTGAATATCAGTAGCCTGCCTACAGGCGTGTGTGTGAGGCCTATTGCATGTAGTCTGTCAACTTTTGCCAGTGCCCAGAGACACTCATATCTAGTGCCACCGTAGTGAGCAGTGAAATAAACAACCTTTTTTTACTGTAATTCGATCTGAATATCAGTAGCCTGCCTAAAGGCGTGTGTGTGAGGCCTATTGCATCTAGTCTGCCAACTTTTGCCAGTTGGCCCAGGGACACTCATATCTATTGCCACCGTAGTGTGCAGTGAAAGTAAACAACCTTTTTTTACTGTAATCGATTGAATATCAGTAGCCTGCCTAAAGGCGTGTGTGTGAGGCCTATTGCATCTAGTCTGCCAACTTTTGCCAGTGCGCAGTGACACTCATATCTGGTTTCACAGTAGCTTGCAGTGAAATAAAACAACCCTTTTTTTACTGTAATCGATTGAATATCAGTAGCCTGCCTACAGGCGTGTGTGTGAGGCCTATTGCATCTAGTCTGCCAACTTTTGCCAGTGCGCAGTGACACTCATATCTGGTGTCACAGTAGTTGCAGTGAAATAAAACATCCTTTTTTTACTGTAATCGATTGAATATCAGTAGCCTGCCTACAGGCGTGTGTGTGAGGCCTATTGCATCAAGTCTGCCAA
This sequence comes from Discoglossus pictus, assembly GCA_027410445.1. NCBI lineage: Eukaryota > Metazoa > Chordata > Amphibia > Anura > Alytidae > Discoglossus > Discoglossus pictus. The sequence continues at coordinate 13,576 of JAPZIH010001123.1, forward strand.
CTTTTGCCAGTGCCCAGTGACACCATATCTAGTGCCACCGTAGTGTGCAGTGAAATAAAACAACCCTTTTTTTTACTCGTAATCGATTGAATATCAGTAGCCTGCCTACAGGCGTGTGTGTGAGGCCTATTGCAATCTAGTCTGCCAACTTTTGCCAGTGCCCAGAGACACTCATATCTAGTGCCACCAGTAGTGTGCAGTGAAATAAAACAACCCTTTTTTTACTGTAATCGATTGAATATCAGTAGCCTGCCTAAGGCGTGGTTGTGAGGCCTATTGCATCTAGTCTGCCAACTTTTGCCATTGCGCAGTGACACTCATATCTGAGTGTCACAGTAGTGTGCAGTGAATAAAACAACCCTTTTTTTACTGTAATCGATTGAATATCAGTAGCCTGCCTACAGGCAGTGTGTGTGAGGCCTATTGCATCTAGTCTGACCAACTTTTGCCAGTGCGCAGTGACACTCATATCTGGTGTCCACGTAGCTTGCAGTGAAATAAAACAACCCTTTTTTTACTGTAATCGATTGAATATCAGTAGCCTGCCTAAAGGCGTGTGTGTGAGGCCTATTGCATCTAGTCTGCCAACTTTTGCCAGTGCCCAGTGACACTCATATCTAGTGCCAAACCGTATGTGTGCAGTGAAGTAAAACAAACCCTTTTTTTACTGTAATCGATTGAATATCAGTAGCCTGCTAAAGTCGTGTGTGTGAGGACTATAGCATCTAGTCTGCCAACTGTTTCCAATGTGCAGTGACATCAAATCTAGTTGGCACAGCAGCTTGCTGTGAAGTAAAAGCGAACCCTTTTTTACTGTTAATCGATTGAATATCTGTAAGCCTGCCTATAGGCGTGTGTGTGAGTGCCTATTGCATCTAGTCGTGCCAACTTTTGCCAGTGCCCAGTGACATTCATATCTAGTGTCCGACCTTAGTGTGCAGGTGAAATAAAACCAACCCTTTTTTTAACAGTAATCGATTTTGAATATCAGTAGCCTGCCCTAAAGGCGTGTGTGTGAGGCCTATTGCATCTAGTCTGCCAACTTTTGCCAGTGCCCAGAGACACATATCTAGTGCCACCAGAGTGTGCAGTGAAATAAAACAACCCTTTTTTTACTGTAATCGATTGAATATCAGTAGCCTGCCTAAAGGCATGTGTGTGGGGCATATTGCATCTAGTCTGCCAACTTTTGCCAATGCGCAGTGACACTCATATCTAGTGTCACCGTAGTGTGCAGAGAAATAAAACAACCTTTTTTACTGTAATCGATTGAATATCGGTAGCCTGCCTAAAGGCGTGTGTGTGAGGCCTATTGCATCTAGTCTGACAACTTTTGCCAGTGCGCAGTGACACTCATATCTGGTGTCACAGTAGCTTGCAGTGAAATAAAACAACCCTTTTTTTACTGTAATCGATTGAATATCAGTAGCCTGCCTAAAGGTGTGTGTGTGAGGCCTATTGCATCTAGTCTGCCAACTTTTGCCAGTGCAGTGACACTCATATCTAGTGCCACCGTAGTGTGCAGTGAAATAAAAAACCCTTTTTTTACTGTAATCGATTGAATATCAGTAGCCTTCCTACAGGCGTGTGTGTGAGGCCTATTGCATCTAGTCTGCCAACTTTTGCCAGTGCCCAGAGACACTCATATCTAGGGCCACCAGAGTGTGCAGTGAAATAAAACAACCCTTTTTTTACTGTAATCGATTGAATATCAGTAGCCTGCCTACAGGCGTGTGTGTGAGGCCTATTGCATCTAGTCTGCTAACTTTTGCCAGTGGCCAGTGACACCCATATCTAGTGCCACCGTAGTGTGCAGTGAAATAAAAACACCCTTTTTTTACTGTAATCGATTGAATATCAGTAGCCTGCCTACAGGCGTGTGTGTGAGGCCTATTGCAACTAGTCTGCCAACTTTTGCCAGTGCCCAGACACACTCATATCTAGTGCCACCGTAGTGTGCAGTGAAATAAAACAACCCTTTTTTTACTGTAATCGATTGAATATCAGTAGCCTGCCTACAGGCGTGTGTGTGAGGCCTATTGCATCTAGTCTGCCAACTTTTGCCAGTGCGCAGTGACACTCATATCTAGTGTCACCGTAGTGTGCAGTGAAATAAAACAAACCCTTTTTTTACTGTAATCGATTGAATATCAGTAGCCTGCCTAAAGGCGTGTGTGTGAGGCCTATTGCATCTAGTCTGCCAACTTTTGCCAGTGCCCAGAGACACTCATATCTAGTGCCACCTTAGTGTGCAGTGAAATAAAACAACCCTTTTTTTTACTGTAATCGATTGAATATCAGTAGCCTGCCCTAAAGGCATGTGTGTGAGGCCTATTGCATCTAGTCTGCCAAACTTTTGCCATTGCGCGTGACACTCATATCTAGTGTCACCAAGTGTGTGCAGAGAAATAAAACAACCTTTTTTACTGTAATCGATTGAATATCAGTAGCCTGCTCTAAAGGCGTGTGTGTGAGGCCTATTGCATCTAGTCTGACAACTTTTGCCAGTGGCGCAGCATTGACACTCATATCTGGTGTCACAGTAGCTTGCAGTGAAATAAAACAACCCTTTTTTTACTGTAATCGATTGAATATCAGTAGCCTGCCTAAAGGTGTGTGTGTGAGAGGCCTATTGCAATCTAGTCTGCCAACTTTTGCCAATGTGCCCAGTGACACTCATATCTATTCCACCGTAGTGTGCAGTGAAATAAAAACAACCCTTTTTTTTACTGTAATCGATTGAATATCAGTAGCCTTCCTACAGGCGTGTGTGTGAGGCCTATTGCATCTAGTCTGCCAACTTTTGCCAGTGCCCAGAGACCACTCATATCTAGGGCCACCAGATGTGTGCAGTGAAATAAAAAAACCCTTTTTTTACTGTAATCGATTGAATATCAGTAGCCTGCCTAAAGGTGTGTGTGTGAGGCCTATTGCATCTAGTCTGCCAACTTTTTGCCCAATGTGCAGTGACACTCATATCTAGTGCCACCAGTAGTGTGCAGTGAAATAAAACAACCCTTTTTTTACTGTAATCGATTGAATATCAGTAGCCTGCCTAAAGGCTTGTGTTGAGAGGCCTATTGCATCTAGTCTGCCAACTTTTGCCAGTGCGCAGTGACACTCCATATCTGTGTCACCGTAGCTGTGCAGGGAAATAAAACAACCTTTTTTTTACTGTAATTCGATTGAATATCATTAGCCTGCCTAAAGGCATGTGTTGTGAGGCCTAGTTGCATCTAGTCTGCCAACTTTTGCCATGTGCACAGTGACACTCATATCTAGTGCCAACCGTAGTGTGCAGTGAAATAAAACAACCCTTTTTTTACTGGAATCAATGGAATATCAGTAGCCTGCCTACAGGCGTGTGTGTGAGGCCTATTGCATCTAGTCTGCCAACTTTTGCCTATGCCCAGAGACACTCATATCTAGTGCCACCAGAGGTGGCAGTGAAATAAAACAACCCTTTTTTTACTGTAATCAATTGAATATCAGTAGCCTGCCTAAAGGCGTGTGTGTGAGGCCTATTGCATCTAGTCTGCCACATTTGCCAGTGCGCAGTGACACTCATATCTGGTGTCACCAGTAGCTGCAGTGAAATAAAAACAACCCTTTTTTTACTGTAATCGATTGAATATCAGTAGCCTGCCTACGAGGCGTGTGTGTGAGGCCTATTGCATCTAGTCTGCCAACTTTTTCCAGTGCACCTAGTGACACTCATATCTAGTGCCACCTGTAGTGTGCAGTGAAAGAAAACAACCCTTTTTTTACTGTAATCGATTGAATATCAGTAGCCTGCTTAAGGCGTGTGTGTGAGGCCTATTGCATCTAGTCTGCCTAACTATTGCCAGTGCCCAGTGACACTCATATCTAGTGCCACCAGTAGTGTGCAGTGAAATAAAACACCCTTTTTTTACTGTAATCGATTGAATATCAGTAGCCTGCCTAAAGGCATGTGTGTGAGGCCTATTGCATCTAGTCTGCCAACTTTTGCCAATGCGCAGTGACACTCATACTTGTGTCACCAGTAGCTGTGCAGTGAAATAGAACAAACCCTTTTTTTACTGTAATCGATTGAATATCAGTAGCCTGCCTAAAGGCGTGTGTGTGAGGCCTATTGCATCTAGTCTTGCCAACTTTTGCCAATGCGCAGTGACACTCATATCTAGTGTCACCGTAGTGTGCAGTGAAATAAAACAACCCTTTTTTTACTGTAATCGATTGAATATCAGTAGCCTGCCTAAAGGCGTGTGTGTGAGGCCTATTGCATCTAGTCTGCTAACTTTTGGCCAGTGCCCAGAGACACTCATATCTAGTGCCACCGTAGTGTGCAGTGAAATAAAACAACCTTTTTTTACTGTAATCGATTGAATATCAGTAGCCTGCCTAAAGGCATGGTGTGTGAGGCCTATTGCATCTAGTCTGCCAACTTTTGGCCAAGTGCGCAGTGACACTCATATCTAGTGTCACCGTAGTGTGCAGGTAAATAAAACAACCTTTTTTTACTGTAATCGATTGAATATCAGTAGCCTGCCTAAAGGCGTGTGTGTGAGGCCTATTGCATCTAGTCTGCCAACTTTTGCCAGTGCCCAGTGACACTCATATCTAGTGTCACCGTAGTGTGCAGTTGAAATAAAAACAACCTTTTTTTACTGTAATCGATTGAAATATCAGTAGCCTGCCTACAGGCGTGTGGTGTGAGGCCTATTGCATCTAGTCTGCCAACTTTTGCCAGTGCCAGTGACACTCATATCTAGTTGCCACAGTAGCTGTGCAGTGAAATAAAATCAACCCTTTTTTTTACTGTAATCGATTGAAATATCAGTAGCCTGCCTAAAGGCTATGTGTGTGAGGCCTATTGCATCTAGTCTGCCAAACTTTTGCCAGTGCGCAGTGACACTCATATCTAGTGTCCACAGTAGCTGTGCAGAAGAAGTAAAACAACCTTTTTTTACTGTAATCCGATTGAATATCAGTAGCCTGCCTACAGGCGTGTGTGTGAGGCCTATTGCATCTAGTCTGCAACTTTTTCCAAGTGCCAGTGACACTCATATCTAGTGTCACCAGTAGCTTGCAGTGAAATAAAACAACCCTTTTTTTTACTGTATATCGATTGAATATCAGTAGCCTGCCTAAAGGCGTGTGTGTGAGGCCTATTGCATCTAGTCTGCCAACTTTTGCCATGTGCCAGTGACACTCAAATCTTGTGCCACCGTAGTGTGCAGTGAATAAAACAACCCTTTTTTTTACTGTAATCGATTGAATATCTGTAGCCTGCCTACAGGCGTGTGTGTGAGGCCTATTGCATCTAGTCTGCCAACTTTTGCCAGTGCCCAGTGACACTCATATCTAGTGCCACCATAGTGTGCAGTGAAATAAAACAACCCTTTTTTACTGTAATCGATTGAATATCAGTAGCCTGCCTACAGGCATGTGTGTGAGGCCTATTGCATCTAGTCTGCCAACTTTTGCCAATGCGCAGTGACACTCATATCTGGTGTCACAGTAGCTTGCAGGGAAATAAAAACAACCCCTTTTTTACTGTAATCGATTGAATATCAGTAGGCCTGCCTAAAGGCGTGTGTGTGAGTCCTATTGCATCTAGTCTGCCAACTTTTGCCAGTGCCCAGTGACACTCATATCTAGTGTCCACCAGTAGTGTGCAGTGAAATAAAACAACCCTTTTTTTTACTGTAATCGATTGAATATCAGTAGCCTGCCTACAGGCGTGTGTGTGAGGCCTATTGCATCTAGTCTGCCAACTTTTGCCAGTGCCCAGTGACACTCATATCTAGTGCCACCAGAGTGTGCAGTGAAATAAAACAACCCTTTTTTTTACTGTAATCGATTGAATATCAGTAGCCTGCCTAAAGCATGTGTGTGAGGCCTATTGCATCTAGTCTGCCAACTTTTGCCAATGCGCAGAGTCACTCATATCTAGTGTCACCGTAGTGTGCAGAGAAATAAAACAACCTTTTTTTTACTGTAATCGATTGAATATCAGTAGCCTGCCTAAAGGCGTGGTGTGTGAGGCCTATTGCATCTAGTCTGCCAACTTTTTGCCAGTGCGCAGTGACACTCATATCTGTTGTCACAGTAGGCTTGCAGTGAAATAAAACAACCCTTTTTTTACTGTAATTGATTGAATATCAGTAGCCTGCCTAAGGCGTGTGTGTGAGGCCTATTGCATCTAGTCTGCTAACTTTTGCCCAGTGCCCAGTGACAACCCATATCTAGTGCCACCGTAGTTGTGCAGTGAAATAAAAACACCCTTTTTTTACTGTAATCGATTGAATATCAGTAGCCTGCCTACAGGCGTGTTGTGTGAGGCCTATTGCATCTAGTCTGCCAACTTTTGCCAGTGCCCAGACACATCATATCTAGTGCCACGGTAGTGTGCAGTGAAATAAAACAAACATTTTTTACTGTAATCGATTTGAATATCAGTAGCCTGCCTACAGGCGTGTGTGTGAGGCCTATTGCATCTAGTCTGCCAACTTTTGCCAGTGCCCAGTGACACTCATATCTAGTGTCACCGTAGTGTGCAGGGAAATAAAACAACCTTTTTTTACTGTAATCAATTGAATATCAGTAGCCTGCCTACAGGCGTGTGTGTGAGGCCTATTGCATCTAGTCTGCCAACTTTTGCCAGTGCCCAGAGACACTCATATCTAGTGCCACCAGAGTGTGCAGTGAAATAAAACAACGCTTTTTTTACTGTAATCGATTGAATATCAGTAGCCTGCCTAAAGGCATGTGTGTGAGGCCTATTGCATCTAGTCTGCCAACTTTTGCCAATGTGCAGTGACACTCATATCTAGTGCCACCGTAGTGTGCAGTGAAATAAAACAACCCTTTTTTTACTGTAATCGATTGAATATCAGTAGCCTTCCTACAGGCGTGAGTGTGAGGCCTATTGCATCTAATTTGCCAACTTTTGCCGTTGCCCAGAGACACTCATATCTAGTGCCACCAGAGTGTGCAGTGAAATAAAACAACCCTTTTTTTACTGTAATCGATTGAATATCAGTAGCCTGCCTAAAGGCATGTGTGTGAGGCCTATTGCATCTAGTCTGCCAACTTTTGCCAATGCGCAGTGACACTCATATCTAGTGTCACCGTAGTGTGCAGGGAAATAAAACAACCTTTTTTTCTGTAATCGATTGAATATCAGTAGCCTGCCTAAAGGCGTGTGTGTGAGGCCTATTGCATTAGTCTGCCAACTTTTGCCAGTGCGCAGTAGACACTCATATCTGGTTGTCACAGTAGCTTGCAGCTGAAATAAAACAACCCTTTTTTTACTGTAATCGATTGAATATCAGTAGCCTGCCTAAAGGCGTGTGTGTGAGGCCTATTGCATCTAGTCTGCCTACCTTTCGCCAGTGCACAGTGACACTCATAACTAGTGCCAACGCTATAGTGTGCATTGAAATAAAAACACCCTTTTTTTACTGTAATCGATTGAATATCAGTAGCCTGCCCAAAAGGCGTGGTGTGTGAGGCCTATTGCATCTAGTCTGCCATACTTTTGCCAGTTGCCCAGGAGACACTCATATCTAGTAGCTACCGATGTGCAGTGAAATAAAACAACCCTTTTTTTACTGTAATCGATTGAATATCAGTAGCCTGCCTAAAGGCATGTGTGTGAGGCCTATTGCATCTAGTCTGCCAACTTTTGCCAATGCGCAGTGACACTCATATCTGGTGTCACAGTAGCTTGCAGTGAAATAAAACAACCCTTTTTTTACTCTAATCGATTGAATATCAGTGGCCTGCCTAAAGGCATGTGTGTGAGGCCTATTGCATCTAGTCTGCTAACTTTTGCCAGTGCGCAGTGACACTCCTATCTGGTGTCACAGTAGCTTGCAGTGAAATAAAACAACCCTTTTTTTACTGTAATCGATTGAATATCAGTGGCCTGCCTAAAGGCGTGTGTGTGAGGCCTATTGCATCTAGTCTGCCAACTTTTGCCAGTGCCCAGTGACACTCATATCTAGTGCCACCGTAGTGTGCAGTGAAATAAACAACCCTTTTTTTACTGTAATCGATTGAATATCAGTAGCCTGCCTAAAGGCGTGTGTGTGAGGCCTATTGCATCTAGTCCGCCAACTTTTTCCAGAGCACAGTGACACTCATATCTGGTGTCACAGTAGCTTGCAGTGAAATAAAGCAAGCCTTTTTTTACTGTAATCGATTGAATATCAGTAGCCTACATAAAGGCGTATGTGTGTGAGGCCTATTGCATCTAGTCTGCCAACTTTTGCCAGTGAGCAGTGACACTCATATCTGGTGTCCACCGTAGTGTGCAGTGAAATAAAACAACCAGTTTTTTTACTGTAATCAATTTGAATATCAGTAGCCTGCCTAAAGGCCGTGTGTGTGTGAGGCCTATTGCATCTAGTCTGCCAACTTTTGCCCAGTGCCCAGTGACACTCATATCCAGTGCCACCGAAGTGTGCAGGGAAATAAAACACCCTTTTTTTACTGTAATCGAATTGAATATCAGTAGCCCTGCCTAAAGGCATGTGTGTGAGGCCTTATTGCATCTAGTCTGCCAACTTTTGCCATGTGCAGTGACACTCATAATCTAGTGTCACCAGTAGTGCTGCAGTGAAAGTAAAACACCCTTTTTTTACTGTAATCAATTGAATATCAGTAGCCTGCCTACAGGCGTGTGGTGTGAGGCCTATTGCATCTAGTCTGCCAACTTTTGCCAGTGCCCAGACACATTCATATCTAGTGCCACCGTAGTGTGCAGTGGAATAAAACAACCCTTTTTTTACTGTAATCGATTGAATATCAGTAGCCTGCCTAAAGGCATGTGTGTGAGGCCTATTGCATCTAGTCTGCCAACTTTTGCCAGTGCCCAGAGACACTCATATCAAGTGCCACCAGAGTGTGCAGTGAAATAAAACAACCCTTTTTTTACTGTAATCGATTGAATATCAGTAGCCTGCCTAAAGGCATGTGTGTGAGGCCTATTGCATCTAGTCTGCCAACTTTTGCCAATGCGCAGTCACACTCATATCTGGTGTCACAGTAGCTTGCAGTGAAATAAAACAACCCTTTTTTTACTGTAATCGATTGAATATCAGTAGCCTGCCTAAAGGTGTGTGTGTGTGAGGCCTATTGCATCTAGTCTGCCAACTTTTGCCAGTGCCCAGTGACACTCATATCTAGTGCCACCGTAGTGTGCAGTGAAATAAAACAACCCTTTTTTTACTGTAATCGATTGAATCAGTAGCCTGCCTAAAAGGCGTGGTGTGAGGCCTATTGCATCTAGTCTGCCAACTTTTGCCAGTGCCCAGTGACACTCATATCTAGTGCCACCTTAGTGTGCAGTGAAATAAAACAACCCTTTTTTTCTGTAATCGATTGAATATCAGTAGCCTGCCTAAAGGCGTGTGTGAGGCCTATTGCATCCAGTCTGCCAACTTTTGCCAGTGCCCAGAGACACTCATATCTAGTGCCACCGTAGTGTGCAGTGAAATAAAACAACCCTTTTTTTACTGTAATCGATTGAATATCAGTAGCCTGCCTAAAGGCGTGTGTGTGAGGCCTATTGCATCTAGTCTGCCAACTTTTTCCAGTGCGCAGTGACACTCATATCTAGTGCTACCAGAGTGTGCAGTGAAATAAAACAACCCTTTTTTTACTGTAATCGATTGAATATCAGTAGCCTTCCTACAGGCGTGAGTGTGAGGCCTATTGCATCTAATTTGCCAACTTTTGCCAATGCGCAGTGACACTCATATCTGGTGTCACAGTAGCTTGCAGTGAAATAAAACAACCCTTTTTTTACTCTAATCGATTGAATATCAGTGGCCTGCCTAAAGGCGTGTGTGTGAGGCCTATTGCATCTAGTCTGCAAACTTTTGCCAGTGCGCAGTGACACTCCTATCTGGTGTCACAGTAGCTTGCAGTGAAATAAAACAACCCTTTTTTTACTGTAATCGATTGAATATCAGTGGCCTGCCTAAAGGCGTGTGTGAGGCTATTGCATCTAGTCTGCCAACTTTTGCCAGTGCCCAGGACACTCATATCTAGTGCCACCGTAGTGTGCAGTGAAATAAAACAACCCTTTTTTTACTGTAATCGATTGAATATCAGTAGCCTGCCTAAAGGCGTGTGTGTGAGGCCTATTGCATCTAGTCCGCCGACTTTTGCCAGAGCACAGTGACACTCATATCTGGTGTCACAGTAGCTTGCAGTGAAATAAAGCAAGCCTTTTTTACTGTAATCGATTGAATATCAGTAGCCTGCATAAAGGCGTGTGTGTGAGGCCTATTGCAATCTAGTCTGCCAACTTTTGCCAGTGCGCAGTGACACTCATATCTGGTGTCACCGTAGTGTGCAGTGAAATAAAAACAACCTTTTTTTACTGTAATCAATTGAATATCAGTAGCCTGCCTACAGGCGTGTGTGTGAGGCCTATTGCATCTAGTCTGCCAACTTTTGCCAGTGCCCAGACACACTCATATCTAGTGCCACCGTAGTGTGCAGTGGAATAAAACAACCCTTTTTTTACTGTAATCGATTGAATATCAGTAGCCTGCCTAAAGGCGTGTCTGTGAGGCCTATTGCATCTAGTCTGCCAACTTTTGCCAGTGCCCAGTGACACTCATATCTAGTGTCACCGTAGTGTGCAGTGAAATAAAAACACCCTTTTTTTACTGTAATCAATTGAATATCAGTAGCCTGCCTACAGGCGTGTGTGTGAGGCCTATTGCATCTAGTCTGCCAACTTTTGCCAGTGCCCAGACACACTCATATCTAGTGCCACCGTAGTGTGCAGTGAATAAAACAACCCTTTTTTTACTGTAATCGATTGAATATCAGTGGCCTGCCTAAAGGCATGTGTGTGAGGCCTATTGCATCTAGTCTGCCAACTTTTGCCAGTGCCCAGAGACACTCATATCAAGTGCCACCAGAGTGTGCAGTGAAATAAAACAACCCTTTTTTTTACTGTAATCGATTGAATATCAGTAGCCTGCCTAAAGGCATGTGTGTGAGGCCTATTGCATCTAGTCTGCCAACTTTTGCCAATGCGCAGTGACACTCATATCTGGTGTCACAGTAGCTTGCAGTGAAATAAAACAACCCTTTTTTTACTGTAATCGATTGAAATCAGTAGCCTGCCTAAAGGCGTGTTTGTGAGGCCTATTGCATCTAGTCTGCCAACTTTTGCCAGTGCCCAGTGACACTCATATCTAGTGCCACCGTAGTGTGCAGTGAAATAAAACAACCCTTTTTTTACTGTAATCGATTGAATATCAGTAGCCTGCCTAAAGGCGTGTGTGTGAGGCCTATTGCATCTAGTCTGCCAACTTTTGCCAGTGCCCAGTGACACTCATATCTAGTGCCACCTTAGTGTGCAGTGAAATAAAACAACCCTTTTTTTCTGTAATCGATTGAATATCAGTAGCCTGCCTAAAGGCGTGTGTGTGAGGCCTATTGCATCCAGTCTGCCAACTTTTGCCAGTGTCCAGAGACACTCATATCTAGTGCCACCGTAGTGTGCAGTGAAATAAAACAACCCTTTTTTTACTGTAATCGATTGAATATCAGTAGCCTGCCTAAAGGCGTGTGTGTGAGGCCTATTGCATCTAGTCTGCCAACTTTTTCCAGTGCGCAGTGACACTGATATCTGGTGTCACAGTAGCTTGCAGTGAAATAAAACAACCCTTTTTTTACTGTAATCGATTGAATATCAGTAGCCTTCCTAAAGGCGTGTGTGTGTGAGGCCTATTGCATCTAGTCTGCCAACTTTTGCCAATGCGCAGTGACACTCATATCTGGTGTCACAGTAGCTTGCAGTGAAGTAAAACAACCCTTTTTTTACTGTAATCGATTGAATATCAGTAGCCTGCCTAAAGGAATGTGTGTGAGGCCTATTGCATCTAGTCTGCCAACTTTTGCCAGTGCCCAGTGACACTCATATCTAGTGCCACCGTAGTGTGCAGTGAAATAAAACAACCCTTTTTTTACTGTAATCGATTGAATATCAGTAGCCTGCCTAAAGGCGTGTGTGTGAGGCCTATTGCATCTAGTCTGCCAACTTTTGCCAGTGCCCAGTGACACTCATATATAGTGCCACCTTAGTGTGCAGTGAAATAAAACAACCCTTTTTTCTGTAATCGATTGAATATCAGTAGCCTGCCTAAAGGCGTGTGTGTGAGGCCTATTGCATCCAGTCTGCCAACTTTTGCCAGATCCCAGAGACACTCATATCTAGTGCCACCGTAGTGTGCAGTGAAATAAAACAACCCTTTTTTTACTGTAATCGATTGAATATCAGTAGCCTGCCTAAAGGCGTGTGTGTGAGGCCTATTGCATCTAGTCTGCCAACTTTTTCCAGTGCGCAGTGACACTGATATCTGGTGTCACAGTAGCTTGCAGTGAAATAAAACAACCCTTTTTTACTGTAATCGATTGAATATCAGTAGCCTGCCTAAAGGCGTGTGTGTGAGGCCTATTGCATCTAGTCTGCCAACTTTTGCCAGTGCGCAGTGACACTCATATCTTGTGTCACCGTAGTGTGCAGTGAAATAAAAACACCCTTTTTTTACTGTAATCAATTGAATATCAGTAGCCTGCCTACAGGCGTGTGTGTGAGGCCTATTGCATCTAGTCTGCCAACTTTTGCCAGTGCCCAGACACACTCATATCTAGTGCCACCGTAGTGTGCAGTGGAATAAAACAACCCTTTTTTTTACTGTAATCGATTGAATATCAGTAGCCTGCCTAAAGGCGTGTGTGTGAGGCCTATTGCATCTAGTCTGCCAACTTTTGCCAGTGCCCAGTGACACTCATATCTAGTGTCACCGTAGTGTGCAGTGAAATAAAACAACCCTTTTTTTTACTGTAATCAATTGAATATCAGTATCCTGCCTACAGGCGTGTGTGTGAGGCCTATTGCATCTAGTCTGCCAACTTTTGCCAGTGCCCAGACACATTCATATCTAGTGCCACCGTAGTGTGCAGTGGAATAAAACAACCCTTTTTTTTACTGTAATCGATTGAATATCAGTAGCCTGCCTAAAGGCATGTGTGTGAGGCCTATTGCATCTAGTCTGCCAACTTTTGCCAGTGCCCAGAGACACTCATATCAAGTGCCACCAGAGTGTGCAGTGAAGTAAAACAACCCTTTTTTTACTGTAATCGATTGAATATCAGTAGCCTGCCTAAAGGGTGTGTGTGTGAGGCCTATTGCATCTAGTCTGCCAACTTTTGCCAGTGCCCAGTGACACTCATATCTAGTGCCACCGTAGTGTGCAGTGAAATAAAACAACCCTTTTTTTACTGTAATCGATTGAATATCAGTAGCCTGCCTAAAGGCGTGTGTGTGAGGCCTATTGCATCTAGTCTGCCAACTTTTGCCAGTGCCCAGTGACACTCATATCTAGTGCCACCTTAGTGTGCAGTGAAATAAAACAACCCTTTTTTTCTGTAATCGATTGAATATCAGTAGCCTGCCTAAAGGCGTGTGTGAGGCCTATTGCATCCAGTCTGCCAACTTTTGCCAGTGTCCAGAGACACTCATATCTAGTGCCACCGTAGTGTGCAGTGAAATAAAACAACCCTTTTTTTACTGTAATCGATTGAATATCAGTAGCCTGCCTAAAGGCGTGTGTGTGTGAGGCCTATTGCATCTAGTCTGCCAACTTTTGCCAATGCGCAGTGACACTCATATCTGGTGTCACAGTAGCTTGCAGTGAAGTAAAACAACCCTTTTTTTACTGTAATTGATTGAATATCAGTAGCCTGCCTAAAGGCGTGTGTGTGTGAGGCCTATTGCATCTAGTCTGCCAACTTTTGCCAGTGCCCAGTGACACTCATATCTAGTGCCACCGTAGTGTGCAGTGAAATAAAACAACCCTTTTTTACTGTAATCGATTGAATATCAGTAGCCTACCTAAAGGCGTGTGTGTGTGAGGCCTATTGCATCTAGTCTGCCAACTTTTGCCAGTGCCCAGTGACACTCATATCTAGTGCCACCTTAGTGTGCAGTGAAATAAAACAACCTTTTTTTTCTGTAATCGATTGAATATCAGTAGCCTGCCTAAAGGCGTGTGTGTGTGAGGCCTATTGCATCCAGTCTGCCAACTTTTGCCAGTGCCCAGAGACACTCATATCTAGTGCCACCTTAGTGTGCAGTGAAATAAAACAACCCTTTTTTTACTGTAATCGATTGAATATCAGTAGCCTGCCTAAAGGCGTGTGTGTGAGGCCTATTGCATCTAGTCTGCCAACTTTTCCAGTGCGCAGTGACACTGATATCTGGTGTCACAGTAGCTTGCAGTGAAATAAAACAACCCTTTTTTTACTGTAATCGATTGAATATCAGTAGCCTGCCTAAAGGCATGTGTGTGAGGCCTATTGCATCTAGTCTGCTAACTTTTGCCAGTGCGCAGTGACACTCCTATCTGGTGTCACAGTAGCTTGCAGTGAAATAAAACAACCCTTTTTTTTACTGTAATCGATTGAATATCAGTGGCCTGCCTAAAGGCGTGTGTGTGAGGCCTATTGCATCTAGTCTGCCAACTTTTGCCAGTGCCCAGTGACACTCATATCTAGTGCCACCGTAGTGTGCAGTGAAATAAAACAACCCTTTTTTTACTGTAATCGATTGAATATCAGTAGCCTGCCTAAAGGCGTGTGTGTGAGGCCTATTGCATCTAGTCCGCCGACGTTTGCCAGAGCACAGTGACACTCATATCTGGTGTCACAGTAGCTTGCAGTGAAATAAAGCAAGCCTTTTTTTACTGTAATCGATTGAATATCAGTAGCCTGCATAAAGGCGTGTGTGTGAGGCCTATTGCATCTAGTCTGCCAACTTTTGCCAGTGCGCAGTGACACTCATATCTGGTGTCACCGTAGTGTGCAGTGAAATAAAAACAACCTTTTTTTTACTGTAATCAATTGAATATCAGTAGCCTGCCTACAGGCGTGTGTGTGAGGCCTATTGCATCTATCTGCCAACTTTTGCCAGTGCCCAGACACACTCATATCTAGTGAGTGCCACCAGTGTGCAGTGGAATAAAACAACCCTTTTTTTACTGTAATCGATTGAATATCAGTAGCCTGCCTAAAGGCGTGTCTGTGAGGCCTATTGCATCTAGTCTGCCAACTTTTGCCAGTGCCCAGTGACACTCATATCTAGTGTCACCGTAGTGTGCAGTGAAATAAAAACACCCTTTTTTTACTGTAATCAATTGAATATCAGTAGCCTGCCTACAGGCGTGTGTGTGAGGCCTATTGCATCTAGTCTGCCAACTTTTGCCAGTGCCCAGACACATTCATATCTAGTGCCACCGTAGTGTGCAGTGGAATAAAACAACCCTTTTTTTACTGTAATCGATTGAATATCAGTGGCCTGCCTAAAGGCATGTGTGTGAGGCCTATTGCATCTAGTCTGCCAACTTTTGCCAGTGCCCAGAGACACTCATATCAAGTGCCACCAGAGTGTGCAGTGAAATAAAACAACCCTTTTTTTACTGTAATCGATTGAATATCAGTAGCCTGCCTAAAGGCATGTGTGTGAGGCCTATTGCATCTAGTCTGCCAACTTTTGCCAATGCGCAGTGACACTCATATCTGGTGTCACAGTAGCTTGCAGTGAAATAAAACAACCCTTTTTTTACTTTAATCGATTGAATATCAGTAGCCTGCCTAAAGGCTGTGTGTGTGAGGCCGTATTGCATCAAGTCTGCCAACTTTTGCCAGTGCACCAGTGACACTCATATCAAGTGCCACCTAGAGTGTGCAGTGAAATAAAACAACCCTTTTTTACTGTAATCGATTGAATATCAGTAGCCTGCCTAAAGGCTGTGTGTGAGGCCTATTGCATCTAGTCTGCCAACTTTTGGCCAGTGCCCAGTGACACTCATATCTAGTGCCACCTTAGTGTGCAGTGAAATAAAACAACCCTTTTTTTCTGTAATCGATTGAATATCAGTAGCCTGCCTAAAGGCGTGTGTGTGAGGCCTATTGCATCCAGTCTGCCAACTTTTGCCAGTGTCCAGAGACACTCATATCTAGTGCCACCGTAGTGTGCAGTGAAATAAAACAACCCTTTTTTTACTGTAATCGATTGAATATCAGTAGCCTGCCTAAAGGCGTGTGTGTGAGGCCTATTGCATCTAGTCTGCCAACTTTTTCCAGTGCGCAGTGACACTCATATCTAGTGCTACCAGAGTGTGCAGTGAAATAAAACAACCCTTTTTTTACTGTAATCGATTGAATATCAGTAGCCTTCCTACAGGCGTGAGTGTGAGGCCTATTGCATCTAATTTGCCAACTTTTGCCAATGCGCAGTGACACTCATATCTGGTGTCACAGTAGCTTGCAGTGAAATAAAACAACCCTTTTTTTACTCTAATCGATTGAATATCAGTGGCCTGCCTAAAGGCGTGTGTGTGAGGCCTATTGCATCTAGTCTGCAAACTTTTGCCAGTGCGCAGTGACACTCCATCTGGTGTCACAGTAGCTTGCAGTGAAATAAAACAACCCTTTTTTTTACTGTAATCGATTGAATATCAGTGGCCTGCCTAAAGGCGTGTGTGTGAGGCCTATTGCATCTAGTCTGCCAACTTTTGCCAGTGCCCATGACACTCATATCTAGTGCCAACCGTAGTGTGCAGTGAAATAAAACAACCCTTTTTTTTACTGTAATCGATTGAATATCAGTAGCCTGCCTAAAGGCGTGTGTGTGAGGCCTATTGCATCTAGTCCGCCGACTTTTGCCAGAGCACAGTGACACTCATATCTGGTGTCACAGTAGCTTGCAGTGAAATAAAGCAAGCCTTTTTTTACTGTAATCGATTGAATATCAGTAGCCTGCATAAAGGCGTGTGTGTGAGGCCTATTGCATCTAGTCTGCCAACTTTTGCCAGTGCGCAGTGACACTCATATCTGGTGTCACCGTAGTGTGCAGTGAAATAAAAACAACCTTTTTTTACTGTAATCAATTGAATATCAGTAGCCTGCCTACAGGCGTGTGTGTGAGGCCTATTGCATCTAGTCTGCCAACTTTTGCCAGTGCCCAGACACACTCATATCTAGTGCCACCGTAGTGTGCAGTGGAATAAAACAACCCTTTTTTTACTGTAATCGATTGAATATCAGTAGCCTGCCTAAAGGCATGTGTGTGAGGCCTATTGCATCTAGTCTGCCAACTTTTGCCAGTGCCCAGTGACACTCATATCTGGTGTCACCGTAGTGTGCAGTGAAATAAAAACACCCTTTTTTACTGTAATCAATTGAATATCAGTAGCCTGCCTACAGGCGTGTGTGTGAGGCCTATTGCATCTAGTCTGCCAACTTTTGCCAGTGCCCAGACACACTCATATCTAGTGCCACCGTAGTGTGCAGTGGAATAAAACAACCCTTTTTTTACTGTAATCGATTGAATATCAGTGGCCTGCCTAAAGGCATGTGTGTGAGGCCTATTGCATCTAGTCTGCCAACTTTTGCCAGTGCCCAGAGACACTCATATCTAATGCCACCAGAGTGTGCAGTGAAATAAAACAACCCTTTTTTTACTGTAATCGATTGAATATCAGTAGCCTGCCTAAAGGCATGTGTGTGAGGCCTATTGCATCTAGTTTGCCAACTTTTGCCAATGCGCAGTGACACTCATATCTGGTGTCACAGTAGCTTGCAGTGAAATAAAACAACCCTTTTTTTACTGTAATCGATTGAATATCAGTAGCCTGCCTAAAGGTGTGTGTGTGTGAGGCCTATTGCATCTAGTCTGCCAACTTTTGCCAGTGCCCAGTGACACTCATATCTAGTGCCACCGTAGTGTGCAGTGAAATAAAACAACCCTTTTTTTACTGTAATCGATTGAATATCAGTAGCCTGCCTAAAGGCGTGTGTGTGAGGCCTATTGCATCTAGTCTGCCAACTTTTGCCAGTGCCCAGTGACACTCATATCTAGTGCCACCTTAGTGTGCAGTGAAATAAAACAACCCTTTTTTTCTGTAATCGATTGAATATCAGTAGCCTGCCTAAAGGCGTGTGTGTGAGGCCTATTGCATCCAGTCTGCCAACTTTTGCCAGTGTCCAGAGACACTCATATCTAGTGCCACCGTAGTGTGCAGTGAAATAAAACAACCCTTTTTTTTACTGTAATCGATTGAATATCAGTAGCCTGCCTAAAGGCGTGTGTGTGAGGCCTATTGCATCTAGTCTGCCAACTTTTTCCAGTGCGCAGTGACACTGATATCTGGTGTCACAGTAGCTTGCAGTGAAATAAAACAACCCTTTTTTTACTGTAATCGATTGAATATCAGTAGCCTTCCTAAAGGCGTGTGTGTGAGGCCTATTGCATCTAGTCTGCCAACTTTTGCCAATGCGCAGTGACACTCATATCTGGTGTCACAGTAGCTTGCAGTGAAGTAAAACAAACCTTTTTTTACTGTAATCGATTGAATATCAGTAGCCTGCCTAAAGGCGTGTGTGTGTGAGGCCTATTGCATCTAGTCTGCCAACTTTTGCCAGTGCCCAGTGACACTCATATCTATGCCACCGTAGTGTGCAGTGAAATAAAACAACCCTTTTTTACTGTAATCGATTGAATATCAGTAGCCTGCCTAAGGCGTGTTGTGAGGCCTATTGCATCTAGTCTGCAACTTTTGCCAGTGCCCAGTGACACTCATATATAGTGCCACCTTAGTGTGCAGTGAAATAAAACAACCCTTTTCTGTAATCGATTGAATATCAGTAGCCTGCCTAAAGGCGTGTGTGTGAGGCCTATTGCATCCAGTCTGCCAACTTTTGCCAGATCCCAGAGACACTCATATCTAGTGCCACCGTAGTGTGCAGTGAAATAAAACAACCCTTTTTTTTACTGTAATCGATTGAATATCAGTAGCCTGCCTAAAGGCGTGTGTGTGAGGCCTATTGCATCTAGTCTGCCAACTTTTTCCAGTGCGCAGTGACACTGATATCTGGTGTCACAGTAGCTTGCAGTGAAATAAAACAACCCTTTTTACTGTAATCGATTGAATATCAGTAGCCTGCCTAAAGGCGTGTGTGTGAGGCCTATTGCATCTAGTCTGCCAACTTTTGCCAGTGCGTGACACTCATATCTTGTGTCACCGTAGTGTGCAGTGAAATAAAACAACCTTTTTTTACTGTAATCAATTGAATATCAGTAGCCTGCCTACAGGCGTGTGTGTGAGGCCTATTGCATCTAGTCTGCCAACTTTTGCCAGTGCCCAGAGACACTCATATCTAGTGCCACCGAGTGTGGCAGTGAAATAAAACAACCCTTTTTTTTTACTGTAATCGATTGAATATCAGTAGCCTGCCTAAAGGCGTGTGTGTGAGGCCTATTGCATCTAGTCTGCCAACTTTTGCCAGTGCCCAGTGACACTCATATCTAGTGTCACCGTAGTGTGCAGTGAAATAAAAACAACCCTTTTTTTACTGTAATCAATTGAATATCAGTATCCTGCCTACAGGCGTGTGTGTGAGGCCTATTGCATCTAGTCTGCCAACTTTTGCCAGTGCCCAGACACATTCATATCTAGTGCCACCGTAGTGTGCAGTGGAATAAAACAACCCTTTTTTTTTACTGTAATCGATTGAATATCAGTAGCCTGCCTAAAGGCATGTGTGTGAGGCCTATTGCATCTAGTCTGCCAACTTTTGCCAGTGCCTAGAGACACTCATATCAAGTGCCACCAGAGTGTGCAGTGAAGTAAAACAACCCTTTTTTTACTGTAATCGATTGAATATCAGTAGCCTGCCTAAAGGTGTGTGTGTGTGAGGCCTATTGCATCTAGTCTGCCAACTTTTGCCAGTGCCCAGTGACACTCATATTAGTGCCACCGTAGTGTGCAGTGAATAAAACAACCCTTTTTTTACTGTAAACGATTGAATATCAGTAGCCTGCCTAAAGGCGTGTGTGTGAGGCCTATTGCATCTAGTCTGCCAACTTTTGCCAGTGCCCATGACACTCATATCTAGTGCCACCTTAGTGTGCAGTGAAATAAAACAACCCTTTTTTTCTGTAATCGATTGAATATCAGTAGCCTGCCTAAAGGCGTGTGTGAGGCCTATTGCATCCAGTCGCCAACTTTTGCCAGTGTCCAGACACTCATATCTAGTGCCACCGTAGTGTGCAGTGAAATAAAACAACCCTTTTTTACTGTAATCGATTGAATATCAGTAGCCTGCCTAAAGGCGTGTGTGTGAGGCCTATTGCATCTAGTCTGCCAACTTTTGCCAATGCGCAGTGACACTCATATCTGGTGTCACAGTAGCTTGCAGTGAAGTAAAACAACCCTTTTTTTTACTGTAATTGATTGAATATCAGTAGCCTGCCTAAAGGCGTGTGTGTGTGAGGCCTATTGCATCTAGTCTGCCAACTTTTGCCAGTGCCCAGTGACACTCATATCTAGTGCCACCGTAGTGTGCAGTGAAATAAAACAACCCTTTTTTTACTGTAATCGATTGAATATCAGTAGCCTACCTAAAGGCGTGTGTGTGTGAGGCCTATTGCATCTAGTCAGCCAACTTTTGCCAGTGCCCATGACACACATATCTAGTGCCACCGTAGTGTGCAGTGAAATAAAACACCCTTTTTTTTCTGTAATCGATTGAATATCAGTAGCCTGCCTAAAGGCGTGTGTGTGTGAGGCCTATTGCATCCAGTCTGCCAACTTTTGCCAGTGCCCAGAGACACTCATATCTAGTGCCACCGTAGTGTGCAGTGAAATAAAACAACCCTTTTTTTACTGTAATCGATTGAATATCAGTAGCCTGCCTAAAGGCGTGTGTGTGAGGCCTATTGCATCTAGTCTGCCAACTTTTTCCAGTGCGCAGTGACACTGATATCTGGTGTCACAGTAGTTTGCAGTGAAATAAAACAACCCTTTTTTTACTGTAATCGATTGAATATCAGTAGCCTGCCTAAAGGCGTGTGTGTGAGGCCTATTGCATCTAGTTTGCCAACTTTTGCCAGTGCTCAGTGACACTCATATCTAGTGCCACCGTAGTGTGCAGTGAAATAAAACAACTATTTTTTTACTGTAATCGATTGAATATCAGTAGCCTGCCTACAGGTGTGTGTGTGAGGCCTATTGCATCTAGTCTGCCAACTTTTGCCAGTGCCCAGTGACACTCATATCTGTGTCACAGTAGCTTGCAGTGAAATAAAACAACCCTTTTTTTACTGTAATCGATTGAATATCAGTAGCCTGCCTAAAGGCGTGTGTGAGAGGCCTATTGCATCTAGTCCGCCAACTTTTGCCAGTGCCCAGTGACACTCATATCTAGTGCCACCGTAGTGTGCAGTGAAGTAAAACAACCCTTTTTTTACTGTAATCGATTGAATATCAGTAGCCTGCCTAAAGGCGTGTGTGTGTGAGGCCTATTGCATCTAGTCAGCCAACTTTTGCCAATGCGCAGTGACACTCATATCTGGTGTCACAGTAGCTTGCAGTGAAGTAAAACAACCCTTTTTTTACTGTAATCGATTGAATATCAGTAGCCTGCCTAAAGGCGTGTGTGTGTGTGAGGCCTATTGCATCTAGTCTGCCAACTTTTGCCAGTGCCCAGTGACACTCATATCTAGTGCCACCGTAGTGTGCAGTGAAATAAAACAACCCTTTTTTTACTGTAATCGATTGAATATCAGTAGCCTGCCTAAAGGCGTGTGTGTGAGGCCTATTGCATCAGTCTGCCAACTTTTGCCAGTGCCCAGTGACACTCATATCTAGTGCCACCTTAGTGTGCAGTGAAATAAAACAACCCTTTTTTTCTGTAATCGATTGAATATCAGTAGCCTGCCTAAAGGCGTGTGTGTGAGGCCTATTGCATCTAGTCTGCCAACTTTTTCCAGTGCGCAGTGACACTGATATCTGGTGTCACAGTAGCTTGCAGTGAAATAAAACAACCCTTTTTTTTCCTCTAATCGATTGAATATCAGTAGCCTGCATACAGGCATGTGTGTGAAGCCTATTGCATCTAGTCTACCAACTTTTGCCAGTGCGCAGTGACACTCATATCTAGTGCCACCGTAGTGTGCAGTGAAATAAAACAACCCTTTTTTTACTGTAATCGATTGAATATAAGTAGCCTGCCTACAGGCGTGTGTGTGAGGCCTATTGCATCTAGTCTGCCAACTTTTCCCAGTGCCCAGTGACACTCATATCTGGTGTCACAGTAGCTTGCACGCATAGTACCACTAATCGTAAAAAAAATGACAGGCAGAGGCAGGCCACCCGCAGGGGCCGTCGTGGTCGTGGTGCTGTGATTTCCTTTGGCACTAGAATAATGCCCAGTTTTCAGAGGCAACGTATCCTGAACTTGAACAGTTCTGAGTACATGGTTGACTGGCTAACACAGGACACCCAATCTTCTACAGCTTCCGCTCGGAACCTAGGCGCACCATCCTCCTCCAGCTTAGCTTCGGGCACCTCTCCAGTTACCACTCGCCCGCCTTCCGCCACCACCAGCACTAGCACCACAGCCGCTTCACTTGATCCGTCAGCAGGGTTATTTACGGATCCGTTGGAAGAAATGAGTGATGAACAATTATTAGTGCCAGAGGATGTAGATAACAGGGATATGTCCCAGTCAGCCAGCATTACACACATGGACACGGTCTGATGATGATGATGATGTTGTACCCTGCTGCTTCCTTTGTTGAGTGTCAGATACAAGTGAAGCGGTTGATGATGACGATGCGTCCGTGGATGTCACGTGGGGCCCGCTATTAGAGAAGAACAGGAGGAAAGTTCAGATGGGGAGACAGAGAGGAGGAGGAGACGAGTTGGAAGCAGCGGGAGGTCGTCGAAAGTAGCTAATGGCACAGTCAGACAACATGCATCGGCACCCGGGGTCAGCCAGACAGCACGCCAGTCAACGCATGCTTTTGCCACCACCAGAATGCCGTCATTGCAGAGCTCAGCAGTGTGGCAATTTTTTTCGTGTGCCTATTGCATCTAGTCTGCCAACTTTTGCCAGTGCCCAGACACACTCATATCTAGTGCCACCGTAGTGTGCAGTGGAATAAAACAACCCTTTTTTTACTGTAATCGATTGAATATCATGTAGCCTGCCTAAAGGCGTGTGTGTGAGGCCTATTGCATCTAGTCTGCCAACTTTTGCCAGTGCCCAGTGACACACATATCTAGTGTCACCGTAGTGTGCAGTGAAATAAAAACACCCTTTTTTACTGTAATCAATTGAATATCAGTATCCTGCCTACAGGCGTGTGTGTGAGGCCTATTGCATCTAGTCTGCCAACTTTTGCCAGTGCCCAGACACATTCATATCTAGTGCCACCGTAGTGTGCAGTGGAATAAAACAACCCTTTTTTTACTGTAATCGATTGAATATCAGTAGCCTGCCTAAAGGCGTGTGTGTGAGGCCTATTGCATCTAGTCTGCCAACTTTTGCCAGTGCGCAGTGACACTCATATCTAGGTGTCCACCAGTAGTTGCAGTGAAATAAAACAACCCTTTTTTTACTTAATCGATGTGAATATCAGTAGCCTGCCTAAAGGCGTGTGTGAAGGCCTATGCATCTAGTCCTGCCAACTTTTGCCAGTGCGCAGTGACACTCATATCTAGTGCCACCGTAGTGTGCAGTGAATAAACAACCCGCTTTTTTTACTGTAATCGATTGAATATCAGTAGCCTGCCTAAAGGCGTGTGTGTGAGGCCTATTGCATCTAGTCTGCCAACTTTGCCAGTGCCCAGTGACACTCATATCTATGCCACCTTAGTGTGCAGTGAAATAAAACAACCCTTTTTTTCTGTAATCGATTGAATATCAGTAGCCTGCCTAAAGGCGTGTGTGAGGCCTATTGCATCCAGTCTGCCAACTTTTGCCAGTGTCCAGAGACACTCATATCTAGTGCCACCGTAGTGTGCAGTGAAATAAAACAACCCTTTTTTTACTGTAATCGATTGAATATCAGTAGCCTGCCTAAAGGCGTGTGTGTGAGGCCTATTGCATCTAGTCTGCCAACTTTTGCCAATGCGCAGTGACACTCATATCTGGTGTCACAGTAGCTTGCAGTGAAGTAAAACAACCCTTTTTTTACTGTAATCGATTGAATATCAGTAGCCTGTCTAAAGGCGTGTGTGTGAGGCCTATTGCATCTAGTCTGCCAACTTTTGCCAGTGCCCAGTGACACTCATATCTAGTGCCAACCGTATTGTGCAGTGAAATAAAACAAAACCCTTTTTTACTGTAATCGATTGAATATCAGTAGCCTACCTAAAGGCGTGTGTGTGAGGCCTATTGCATCTAGTCTGCCAACTTTTGCCAGTGCCCAGTGACACTCATATCTAGTGCCACCTTAGTGTGCAGTGAAATAAAACAACCTTTTTTTTCTGTAATCGATTGAATATCAGTAGCCTGCCTAAAGGCGTGTGTGTGTGAGGCCTATTGCATCCAGTCTGCCAACTTTTGCCAGTGCCCAGAGACACTCATATCTAGTGCCACCTTATTGTGCAGTGAAATAAAACAACCCTTTTTTTACTGTAATCGATTGAATATCAGTAGCCTGCCTAAAGGCGTGTGTGTGAGGCCTATTGCATCTAGTCTGCCAACTTTTTCCAGTGCGCAGTGACACTGATATCTGGTGTCACAATAGTTTGCAGTGAAATAAAACAACCCTTTTTTTCTGTAATCGATTGAATATCAGTAGCCTGCCTAAAGGCGTGTGTGTGAGGCCTATTGCATCTAGTCTGCCAACTTTTGCCAGTGCCCAGTGACACACAAGATCTAGTGCCACCGAGTGTGCCAGTGAAGTAAAACAACCTTTTTTTTTACTGTATATCGATTGAATATCAGTAGCCTTGCCTAAAGGCGTGTGTGTGTGAGGCCTATTGCATCTATCTGCCAACTTTTGCCATGCCCAGTGACACTCATATCTGTGTCACAGTAGCTGTGCAGTGAAAGTAAAACAACCCTTTTTTTTACTGTATATCGATTGAATATCAGTAGCCTGCCTAAAGGCGTGGTGTGTGAGGCCTATTGCATCTAGTCTCGCCAACTTTTGCCAGTGCCCAGTGACACTCATATCTAGTGCCACCGTAGGTGTGTGCAGTGAAATAAAAACCAACCCTTTTTTTACTGTAATCGATTGAATATCAGTAGCCTGCCTAAAGGCGTGTGTGTGAGGCCTATTGCATCTAGTCAGCCAACTTTTGCCAATGCGCAGTGACACTCATATCTGGTGTCACAGTAGCTTGCAGTGAAGTAAAACAACCCTTTTTTTACTGTAATCGATTGAATATCAGTAGCCTGCCTAAAGGCGTGTGTGTGTGAGGCCTATTGCATCTAGTCTGCCAACTTTTTGCCAGTGCCCAGTGACACTCATATCTAGTGCCACCGTAGTGTGCAGTGAAATAAAACAACCCTTTTTTTACTGTAATCGATTGAATATCAGTAGCCTGCCTAAAGGCGTGTGTGTGAGGCCTATTGCATCTAGTCTGCCAACTTTTGCCAGTGCCCAGTGACACTCATATCTAGTGCCACCTTAGTGTGCAGTGAAATAAAACAACCCTTTTTTCTGTAATCGATTGAATATCAGTAGCCTGCCTAAAGGCGTGTGTGTGAGGCCTATTGCATCTAGTCTGCCAACTTTTTCCAGTGCGCAGTGACACTGATATCTGGTGTCACAGTAGCTTGCAGTGAAATAAAACAACCCTTTTTTTACTGTAATCGATTGAATATCAGTAGCCTGCCTAAAGGCGTGTGTGTGAGGCCTATTGCATCTAGTTTGCCAACTTTGCCAGTGCGCAGTGACACACATATCTAGTGCCACCGTAGTGTGCAGTGAAATAAAACAACCCTTTTTTACTGTAATCTATTGAATATAAGTAGCCTGCCTACAGGCGTGTGTGTGAGGCCTATTGCATCTAGTCTGCCAACTTTTCCCAGTGCCCAGTGACACTCATATCTGGTGTCACAGTAGCTTGCACGCATAGTACCACTAATCGTAAAAAAAATGACAGGCAGAGGCAGGCCACCCGCAGGGGCCGTCGTGGTCGTGGTGCTGTGATTTCCTTTGGCACTAGAATAATGCCCAGTTTTCAGAGGCAACGTATCCTGAAC